>SJYX01007514.1:2593-22708 GCA_006410675.1 Oreotragus oreotragus
ATGTGGTAGGTACTGTGACAGGGCGGGAACCTATGGCCCTTGCCCATCATGTCCTCTGCCTGCCTTTCGTCTGCAGAAAAACTTCAGCCAAACAATAAGTTTAATCAGAGAAGTGAGAAAACACCAAAGCAAAGAAAAGCAGTCAAACAGGGTGAAATAATAATAGTTTAGCCATTAAACAAAGTTAAGGAGCTTTAGTGCCTCTTCAAGAGCTACAGACAATATTTTGAGCCATCTCCTGGGAGCTGTCTTGTAGATACAGAAACCCCACCAGGTGGAAGAAGTTAATTACCTGATGATCAGACTGTAGCCATGACATAAGCTGCCAGAAGTGTGAGAACTGGCCCCAAGAAAATGGGAACAAATTGACCCTGGAACTGAAGATCAACTGTACCTAACCAATCAAGGTGACACTGATCAGACCACCTGTGGCCAACTGCAGGATGACTGTCAGAGCTGACTGTGCTGTTTCTGCATGTAGCCCCCTCCCTCTGTCTATATATGCTTTTGTCCCCTGACTGTCAGTGGTGGGGAGCCAGCCTTTGGACACAAGTCAGCCCTACTCTGGCAACCCAGGGTTGCCAGCCTCCAAAAGCAAACTTTCCTTTCCACCAACCTTGCCCCTTTATTGGCTTTACAACAATGAGAAGTCAGATCCCACTTAAGGTAACAGTAACACACAGTAGTCAATGGTCTTCAAAGGACGGTTCAAGGATGTCTCAGTTCAGTTCAGTTCAGTTCAGTCGCTCAGTCGTGTCCGACTCTTTGCGACCCCATGAATCGCAGCACGCCAGGCCTCCCTGTCCATCACCAACTCCCGGAGTTCACTCAGACTCACGTCCATTGAGTCAGTGATGCCATCCAGTCATCTCATCCTCTGTCATCCCCTTCTCCTTCTGCCCCCAATCCCTCCCAGTATTAGAGTCTTTTCCAATGAGTCAACTCTTCGCATGAGGTGGCCAAAGTATTGGAGTTTCAGCTTTAGCATCATTCCTTCCAAAGAAATCCCAGGGTTGATCTCCTTCAGAATGGACTGGTTGGATCTCCTTGCAGTCCAAGGGACTCTCAAGAGTCTTCTCCAACACCACAGTTCAAAAGCATCGATTCTTCGGCGCTCAGCTTTCTTCACAGTCCAACTTTCACATCCATACATGACCACAGGAAAAACCATAGCCTTGACTAGGCGGACCTTAGTCGGCAAAGTAATGTCTCTGCTTTTGAATATACTATCCAGGTTGGTCATAACTTTTCTTCCAAGGAGTAAGCGTCTTTTAATTTCATGGCTGCAGTCACCATCTGCAGTGATTTTGGAGCCCAAAAAAATAAAGTCTGACACTGTTTCCACTGTTTCCCCATCTATTTCCCATGAAGTGATGGGACCGGATGCCATGATCTTCGTTTTCTGAATGTTGAGCTTTAAGCCAACTTTTTCGCTCTCCTCCTTCACTTTCATCAAGAGGCTTTTTAGCTCCTCCTCACTTTCTGCCATAAGGGTGGTGTCATCAGCATATCTGAGGTTATTGATATTTCTCCCGGCAATCTTGATTCCAGCTTGTGTTTCTTCCAGTCCAGCGTTTCTCATGATGTACTCTGCATATAAGTTAAATAAGCAGGGAGACAATATACAGCCTTGACGTACTCCTTTTCCTATTTGGAACCAGTCTGTTGTTCCATGTCCAGTTCTAACTGTTGCTTCCTGACCTGCATACAGATTTCTCAAGAGGCAGGTTAGGTGGTCTGGTATTCCCATCTCTTTCAGAATTTTCCACAGTTTATTGTGATCCACACAGTCAAAGGCTTTGGCATAGTCAATAAAGCAGAAATAGATGTTTTTCTGGAACTCTCTTGCTTTTTCCATGATCCAGCGGATGTTGGCAATTTGATCTCTGGTTCCTCTGCCTGTTCTAAAACCAGCTTGAACATCAGGGAGTTCACGGTTCACATATTGCTGAAGCCTGGCTTGGAGAATTTTGAGCATTACTTTACTAGCGTGTGAGATGAGTGCAATTGTGCGGTAGTTTGAGCATTCTTTGGCATTGCCTTTCTTTGGAATTGGAATGAAAACTGACCTTTTCCAGTCCTGTGGCCACTGCTGAGTTTTCCAAATTTGCTGGCATATTGAGTGCAGCACTTTCACAGCATCATCTTCCAGGATTTGAAACAGCTCAACTGGAATTCCATCACCTCCACTAGCTTTGTTCTTAGTGATGCTTTCTAAGGCCCACTTGACTTCACATTCCAAGATGTCTGGCTCTAGATTAGTGATCACATCCTCATGATTATCTGGGTCGTGAAGATCTTTTCTGTACAGTTCTTCTGTGTATTCTTGCCACCTCTTCTTAATATCTTCTGCTTCTGTTAGGTCCATACCATTTCTATCCTTTATCGAGCCCATCTTTGCATGAAATGTTCCCTTGGTATCTCCAATTCTCTTGAAGAGATCTCTAGTCTTTCCCATTCTGTTGTTTTCCTCTATCTCTTTGCATTGATTGCTGAAGAAGGCTTTCTTATCTCTTCTTGCTATTCTTTGGAACTCTGCATTCAGATGCTTATATCTTTTCTTTTCTCCTTTGCTTTTCGCCTCTCTTCTTTTCAGTGCTATTTGTAAGGCTTCTCCAGACAGCCATTTTGCTTTTTTGCATTTCTTTTCCATGGGGATGGTCTTGATCCCTGTCTCCTGTACAATGTCAGGAACCTCTGTCCATAGTTCATCAGGGACTCTATCTATCAGATCTAGTCCCTTAAATCTATTTCTCACTTCCACTGTATAATCATATACAGTAAGTATATGATTATATAGTGTAGGTCAAACCTGAATGGTCTAGTGGTTTTCCCCACTTTCTTCAATTTCAGTCTGAATTTGGCAATAAGGAGTTCATGATCTGAGCCACAGTCAGCTCCTGGTCTTGTTTTTGTTGACTGTATAGAGCTTCTCCATCTTTGGCTGCAAAGAATATAATCAATCTGATTTCGGTGTTGACCATCTGGTGATGTCCATGTGTAGAGTCTTCTCTTATGTCATTCCCAAGGATGTCTAGGGCTCCCCCAAATCCTTTCAGCTGTCCATGAAGTCAGCCCTCTTTCATCCATCTATCACTGAAAGGTTGGATGCTCTATACACAATTCAACTACATCAAATCAGTTTTTTTTTTTTTTAAATGTTTAGGTCAAGTTGTGTGGCATTTGTGATCTCAGGTCCTTGACCAGGGATGGAACCCATGCTCCCTGCATTGGAAGCACAGATTCTCAACCACTGGACCACCGGAGAAGTCCCAACAACAAACCAGTCTGAACGCACAATCTGAGAGCAGAATCCTTCTAATACACCAGGTCTACAAAAATGTCAAGTGAAGCTTTTCTTATTAAGTTTGCTTTTTATCTTGCAAAATAGTTATTTCTCACCAAGTACATTATTTTCATGGGCTTGCATTTGTATTTTAACTGGATTATTATTATACAAGTTATCATAAAATTATTTTCAAAAATTAGGTTTTAATTTATTATACTGTAGATACTCAGAGTAGGCTATGCCAACCCACTCCAATATTCTTACCTGGAGAACCCCATGGACAGAGGAACCTGGTGAGCTACAGTCCATAGGGTTGCAAAGAGTTGGACATGACTGAGGGGACATAGCATGCATGCATTGTAAACACTCATGGATATATCCCAAGTAAACGACAGCTTTCTGTGGTTCTCAATAATTTTTAAATATACTGAGAGCAAACACTTGGAGAACCAGTGGTCTAAATACGCAATAACAAACATGGATGATTCTGTAAGACTTAGTGCCACATAAACAAAGCGAGAAACAGAATGAGCAAATGAATAAAACAAGAGGGGGCATCTATAGGCCAGTGATGAAGATCATCTGGGGACTGGGCATAATCACAACTTTGTAAATCTGAAGTCCAACAGAAAATGTAAATAAAATGACATGACTGAGCAATATTCATAAGGGACCCTGATAGAAAAGGGAGAGACAGTCCTACTAGGGGGTGTGAACAATCTGCTAAGCTTTCATGCAGAAGGCTGTGTTTGGGTCTGGTGTTGTGATGAGCAGATCTAGAAACCGACCACATTTATTAAAGCAGAGCTGTGTGGCTCCTACGATATCCACGGATGTCCCAGCATAAACTCTGAGCTTAGTGGAACATGCTCCCTACTTGCCCTGTGCATTGCTAATTGTTGTGACAAGATGTTACAAGAGCATGCGTGTAATAGCTATAGGGAACAGACACCCTAGTGTTCTTGAGATAGCGTGGAGTTCAGACTTCCTTCCCTGTCGTCTGACCATGTGTCAAATCAATGTATCCCCAGTCTGGGTCCAGAAAACACGATCTCCTTAGCTCAGACACCACCAGGAAATCACTGGACAAAAACCTGTGCATCTAGCTACATGTTAGGATAACGACATGAAGTCCTCAGTGCGTTATTTATGTAGCATCCTTATGCTACTGGCGAAGCCATGCAGCAGTTAAGCACATGGGCTCTAACCTGTGATTGATGGGAATTTAATTCAAACTCTGCTGCTAATGAGCTGTGGGCTTCCCAGGTGGTGCAAGTGGTGAAGAGCCCACCTGCCAGCACAGGAGACGTAAGAGATATATGGGTTCTTCGCTGGGTTGGGAAGATCCCTTGGAGGAGGGCATGGCAACCCACTCCTGTGTTCTTGCCTGGAACTGAGGCAGCTTAGCATGCACACACTCCAACTAATTGTACAACCTTAGGCAAGAGGCTTAACTTCTCTGAGCCTCAGTTTCCAAATATGTGACATGGGGCTACTAGCAGAACTGCTGCTTGGGTTAACTGAGTCAATGAGTCATCAGGTGAAACATTTTCTAACTTTTTAGCTCAGCGCTTTTCACTTTATTGGAGTAGAGCTGATTTACTGTGTTGTGTTGGTTTCAGGTGCACAGCAAAGTGATTCAGCTATGCAGACACGTTTATTTAGTCTTTTCCAGATCCTTTCCCCATATATGTTATCACAGCATACTGAGTAGAGTTCCCTGTGCTGTACAGTGAAAGTGAAAGTGTTAGTCACTCAGTCCTGTCTGACTCTTTGCAATTCCATGGACTGTAGCCCGCCAGGCTCCTCGGTCCATGGGATTCTCCAGGCAAGAATACTGGAGTGGGTTGCCACTCCCTTCTCCAGGGGATCTTCCCAACCCAGGGATTCAACTTGGATCCTGCATCGCAGGCAGATTCTTTCCCGTCTGAGCCACCAGGGTCTTGTTTACTTATTTTCTATACAGTAGTGTATATATGTTAANTTCTCCAGGCAAGAATACTGGAGTGGGTTGCCACTCCCTTCTCCAGGGGATCTTCCCAACCCAGGGATTCAACTTGGATCCTGCATCGCAGGCAGATTCTTTCCCGTCTGAGCCACCAGGGTCTTGTTTACTTATTTTCTATACAGTAGTGTATATATGTTAATCCCAGATTCCCAATTTATCTCCCCCTCTCAATAACACATATATTTTTAAAATCCGTTGAAAAGAGGAGTTGATGTCTCATCAGTAAGTTCACATGTAGCATCAGGCCCAGATCTGTCCACCCTGAAACACGTGTCCTTCTAAATTAACATCTCTTTCCCTAAGCATGTGGACAGCAAGTCATTGAAACTGTAGGCTCAGCGACTGCAGACAGGATGGTCCTGGAGCCTGCACAACACAGACACCATTGAACTGTCCTCTCTCTCCCTGTCTGTAGCTCTGTCTGAGCTATTGTTGGAAAAACCTGTGGGTTAACTGCAAAGCAACTCCGGACCAAAATAAAAGACTCCTGGAATATACGCTCAGGTGCCTTCCACTTCAATCTTGTTAATTGTCATCACATTATTTCATTTCTGCACAAATAAATCAGTGGCCCAGAAGATGCAAGCTTTATCCACCGAGGGCCCAGAAAGGGCAGGGCTAAGCCGCAGAGCCTTCACTGCACATTTGTTGGTGTCACATAAGATGTCGACTCTAATCAAAGAGAAAAGGCTGGGGCTTAACCACGCTTTTTCCCCCAGGGTGAGGTCTTCCAGTACCTGAATCCCAATGTTCCTCGCCGAAACTTTCAATGCAGCCTAATCCTGAGGTCCCTGGCTTACAGGTTTATTCTGGTCTTTGAGGCTAAGCTCCTTTGGTAGCTGACGTGCCCCCTTTTGTATCTGTCGGAGACATGCCTCCCTGGCATTACATGAAGCTTTGCATAAATAGTACAGTCGCAACACATTCATGCCACCCCGGCTCATCTAAACTATAAATACCAAATCTCATTTCCATAAAACTGTCTTCATCATTAGGAGGGCAGTTACCAGGTAAGCCATGAAAAGTTTTGATCAATAATTTCTGCAATGTCTACACTAACATCCTCTCCTCAATTTTATTATGAAAAGTTCCAGTGTACAGAGAAGTTGAAAGGCTTGTACAGTCAGCACTCATATGCCCACTACCTAAATTCTACTGTGAGCATCACATTCTATTTCATGCTGTATCCATCCCTTCATCCATCCATTCACCAATCTTTGGATGCCTTTCTGTTTCAGTACAATTTGCCCCTAAACACTTTAGCAGGCAAATGTTTCACTTGAGTTCAATATTTTTAAAGGTCCTTTTTTGTTTTCTTTTGAAGTAAAAGGTACATACCATGAGATGCACAAATCACAGCAGCAACATGTGGTACCCATCTATGCAACTTTAATCCCTATCAAGGCACAGAACATGACTATCACCCCTCATGGCCCCCTCCCAGTTACAATTCATCCTACCCCCTAGACACATTCAGTGTCTTAATTTTTTTTTTTCTGCCATAGATCAGATTGCCTGTTATAAAACTTTCTAAACATGGAATCATGGGGCTTCTCTGGTGGCTCAGTGGTAAAGAATCTGCCTGCCAATGCAGGAGACGCAGGTTTGATCGGAAATGGTAACCGAATCCAGTATTCTTGCCTGGAGAATTCCATGGACAGAGAAGCCTGGCAGGTTACAGTCAATGGGGGCACAAAAAGTCAGATATGACAGCAACTGAACAGCAACAACACACACAGAACCATACAGAAAGTCATATTTTATGCGCGACGTCTTTCACTTGGCACAATGCATTTGAGAATCGTATGTGCATTTACATGAACTAGCTGCCTGTTCCTTCTACTGCTGAGTAGGGTTTCCCTGTAAGAATAGACTAATAGTTTGTTTATTTATTCTACTGATGACATCTTAGCTATTTTTGATTTATGGCTA
Source organism: Oreotragus oreotragus (assembly GCA_006410675.1). Classification (NCBI taxonomy): domain Eukaryota; kingdom Metazoa; phylum Chordata; class Mammalia; order Artiodactyla; family Bovidae; genus Oreotragus; species Oreotragus oreotragus. Next base: position 9,823 of record SJYX01007514.1, read on the forward strand.
TTATGAATATCGCTGCTATACATATTTTATTTTTTTAATATAATTTATTTTAATTGGAGATTAATTATAATATTTTAATCAAGTCTTTTTGTGGATATCTTAGGGTTTTAATGGGCTGTGTTTGTTTAAAAAAATATCAAAGATAATTGCAACCACAAATCAAAGAAAACTGAATCAAAGGTGGGGAGGTATTCCCATTGTTAACTCTGCTGCTTACTGTTTCAAGGCCAAGGTGCATTCAGTCTTTGTATTTGGTCATCTTCAATGGCTTTTGCACTTTGTCTGAAATGCTCACAAAAAGGTTGCCACAGCTCCTGATATCACATCTTCACACCTTAAAGTGCAAATGCGGAAAGCAGGAGTGAGTGCAAAACTGGCAGTACAGGAGAGCTATCTGTTTATGCCTTTCTCTCTGTGCATTTCCCAGAGTGAGTGAAGTCACTCAGTCATGTCCGACTCTGCGACCCCATGGAGCCTGCCAGGCTCCTCCATCCATGGGACTTTTCCAGGCAAGAACACTGGAGTGGTTTCTATTTTCCTCTCCAGGAGATCCTCCCGACCCAGGAATGGAACCTTGGTCTCCAGCAGTGAAAGCAGACTCTTTATCATCTGAGCCACCAGGGAAGCCCTATGCTCCCCTAAGAGCCCACAAAACATGTAGCTAGTAAAGCATCTTCTGTTGAGGGGGGATTCAGACTCATGCTCCCCTAAGTGAGTGAGTGATGTTGCTCAGTTATGTCCAACTCTACGATCCCCTGGATGTAGCCTGCCAGCTCCTCTGTCCACAGGATTTTCCAGGCAAGAATAATGGAGTGGATTGCCATTTCCTTCTCCATTCCCAGAAGGTACCTGTATGTTTAAACCACCAGAAATGGGTTCTATGGTGATCTCTATCACGAAAGGAAGAAAATGCTTGGTAATGATATTGGCTGCTGCTGCTGCTGCTGCTGCTAAGTCGCTTCAGTCGTGTCCCACTCTGTGCTACCTCAGAGATGGCAGCCCAACAGGCTCCTCTGTCCCTGGGATTCTCCAGGCAAGAACACTGGAGTGGGTTGCCATTTCCTTCTCCAATGCATGAAAGTGAAAAGTGAAAGTGAAGTCGCTCGGTTGTGTCTGACTCTTAGTGACCCCATGGACTGCAGCCTACCAGGCTCCCCCATCCATGGGATTCTCCAGGCAAGAGTACTGGAGTGGGGTGCCATTGCCTTCTAATGACATTGGCTAGCTGATCAAAAAAAGTCTGCTACAGAAGTTTTTAACAAACTTTCAGTTTTAACAGAGAACTTGTCCGATTTGCTACAGATCAAGTTATAAACGTGATAAGGCTTATATAGCTTTGCATTGTCAGCACCCAAACTGTCTTGGCAGTGTAGGTGCAGTACAAAGTTGGTCTACTTGAGGGAAGTTATCATCTTGTGTTTTGTTCTGCTGGGACTCAGGAACAGCTAGCAGTTTGTCCACTCTGTTGACCTATTAATTTGTTTATGATCTGGGTTTCCTCAGCAGAATGTGGAGCAGGCAATTTCACCTGTTGTACTGACTCTTCTATTTGCTGTGATAAATACGGCTCAAGAAGTCTTTGCTGAGTGAATGAATGTCGTCTATTAGGAAGACTCAAGGAGTGAATGCCCAGCCTGGGGACTTTCCTGGTGGTCTCGTGGTTAAGACTCCACCTTCCAATGCAGGGGGTGTAGGGAACCACTAAGGTCCCACATGCTGTGGGGTGCAGCCAAAAAGTTTTTTAATAATAAAATATGTAAATTTAAAAAAATGAATGGCCAGTCTGCACAATGAAGACATGGGAAGAATCCCAGTTCTTAGGATTTTTGTCACTGTCACCTCTTGCTGCTCACAATGGTCTCTCCCAGATGAATATCCAATACATAGACTTGTTCTTTGGGGCGTAGACTTTAAAAAATTTTTTAATAATAAAATATGTAAATTAAAAAAAATGAATGGCCAGTCTGCACAATGAAGACATGGGAAGAACCCCAGTTCTTAGGATTTTTGTCACTGTCACCTCTTGCTGCTCACAATGGTCTCTCCGAGATGAATATCCAATACATAGACTTGTTCTTTGGGGTGTAGACTTTAAATCTGGGGCCAAATCAGACCTTTGAAATCTGAAGCACTGAACAAATCGTGTCCTCATACCCACTCTTCACCATCTTCCAGATGGATGGAAATCAAAATAAGACAAGGTCATGAAATAAGTGGCAGGAAGTTGTTTCTGGCCAGAGATGAGTTACTCTCTCTCTGTGATACAGTTTCTGTGTCTTACAATGAACAGAATAATAAAGCCTACATTCCAAATCCTTAGGAGAGTTAAATGAGGATGCATTACTAAGGTGTTCAGAACACAGTGGGGCAGGTATATAGAATGCTTGGTAAACATAAATAGAAATAGGTTTCTCCCATAGTTACTGCTTTGATCTCCCTCAAACTATCCAATTATAAAACTCTTTCATAAATATTTCTGGGTGCCTGGGTGTTGTTTAATCGCTCAGTCGTGTCCGACTCTTCAGGACTGCATGGACTGTAGCCCACCAGACTTCTCTGTCCTTGAGATTTTCCAGGCAAGAATACTGGAGTGGGTTAGGGGTTCCCTCGGAGAAGGCAATGGCACCCCACTCCAGTACTCTTGCTGGAAAATTCCATGGATGGAGGAGCCTGGTAGGCTGCAGTCCATGGGGTTGCTAGGAGTCAGACACAACTGAGCGACTTCACTTTCACTTTTCACTTTCATGCACTGGAGAAGGAAATGGCAACCCACTCCAGTGTTCTTGCCTGGAGAATCCCAGGGACGGGGGAGCCTGGTGGGCTGCTGTCTCTGGGGTCGCACAAAGTCGGACACGACTGAGGCGACTTAGCAGCAGCAGCAGCAGCAGCAGGGGTGCCCTAAACTTGGATGGGTCCACTCTCCCTTCATGGATGGAACCAACACTTCTGTCTTTGCAAGAAAGGGACTTAGCTCTGTCTGCATGATGGACAGGGTGATGGCATTTCTGACTATTCTGCTTGGTGGTGATTCAGCTCAGGCAAGACTCTGAGCCCAGAAACCTCAGGAAAGGCAAAGTTAACTTAGATCACACAAGTGGCAATGCTGCCGTCTGCACCGTTTCCCTGGCTGCAGGGATGGCAGAGGCTGGAAGCAGTCTGTCCTTTGAAGCGGCTTTATCTCCATCACCTTTCGGCTGTCTGTGAGGAGGACAAAGTCGTGGAGCCTGGCCAGACGCCACTGGCTACTGAGAATGCGTGGGCTTTGCCAAAGGGAGGTGGGGCATAGTGTCTGAAAGTATTTGTCCAGTTAAAGGAAAAGCCCTCGCATCCCCCAGACAAGTCTACGGTGAAAAGAAGTCTCTCCCATGTCTACGTCTCACTTTTGTAACTGTCCTCTCCTCTCATCAGTATTTCCCTTCCTCTCCAAAGAGCAGAATTTCCATTATAATTGGAGATGTCAAGGTTGCTCTGAACGAGCCAGAAGCTTTTCCTCGCGGTTCCCCAGGACTCACTGCACATTTACTAAGTAACATACAGACCAAGATGTTATACCTGCAGAGCTAGGAGTCTTTTTCAGAGGTTAAGAGGTAGGGCTGCACAAAGTGTCTATGGAGCATATTCCCTTTCTCCCCGACAAGCACAGAAGAAAAGGAAATAAGACAGATTTTCCGTTTTAGAATAGGTCACAGGATTCGGTCTGAAAAATCAATCAATGTGATTTTCATTCCTGGTATAGCCTGTCTCCTGACTCTCCCCCACATTTGGGATTTGGGGGAGAAGGGAGGTTTATCTATACTCATTCCCTCCTGCTAACACCTCCCCATGCTCCACCTTTCCATTTGCTGTTCCCTCTGCCTGGAACAGTCTTTCCCCCATGGGCAGGTATCTGCACAAACGTCACCTCCTCTGAGAGACCACGACAGCACTGGGCGCTGCTCGTGTCCACCTGCCTCTGTGTCTCCCCGCCTCTGTGTCTCCCCTTCTGCATCACGTTTCCTCCGGGCCCCTCCCTCTTCCTGTTCCTGCTCTACTGAGTCATTATTGTGTATCCTGCCCTGACAAGAGACCATCACTGAGAGCACTTGGCAGGATCTCAATGCCTATACTACTGCTTGGTTCAGCCGGGGTTCAGTGTGTAGGCTTGTCCAATGATGTCGGACCGAGAGTTCAGACAACCACACACTCCTGGCATTTGACTTTTCAAAAACGGAGGCATGCGACTTCCCTGGTGCTCCAGTGGTTGGGAGTCTGCCTGCGAACGCAGGGACATGGGTTTCATCCCCGGGACAGGCATGTCTCATAGACCGAAGAGCAACTACGCCGGTGCAGCACAACTCCTGAGCCTGTGCTCTCGAGTCCACAGGCTGCAGCTGCTGCAGCCGCAGACACCCCAGAGTCTCCAGCGTCCAAGCTGCAGACACCCCAGAGTCTCCAGCGTCGAAGCTGCAGACACCCCAGAGTCTCCAGCGTCCAAGCTGCAGACACCCCAGAGTCTGTGCTCCGCAACAAGAGAAGACACCGCAGTGAGAAGCCACTGCAACTGGAGAGCTGTCCCCGCAACCCGAGAAGAGCCCGCACAGCAGCGAAGACCCAGCACAGCCAAAAAAGCAAACAAATAAAATTATTAAAAAAAACTGGAACATGTAGGGAAGGTTTGGGATGCGCTCTTGTCGGGGGTGGGGATGGTCTGGAGACGGCTACGCACAGGGAAGGGGGAAAAGGACTTTTGTTTGTCTTTTCACATTGTGATGACTTTTTTTTTTTTTNCGAACTCCCAAACATGAACCCCCGTCCCAACTCCCACCCCACATCATCCCTCCAGATCATCCCCATACACCAGCCCCAAGCGTCCTGCATCCTGCATTGAACATAGACTGGCAATTCATTTCTTACATGATAGTATACAAATTTCAATGCTTTTCACAAAATAATGACATAAAGAGAGTCATGACATGGGGGCAGGTGCTTCCCAAGTATCTGATGAATGCCCACGAGCAGGTGGGCCTGGGAGTCGAGATGAGCACCAGCTGCCCAGGTGGTGTGACAGGCAGGGTCCTGCCTGGTGGGAAGCATGGCCGGACCCTTCTCACCCCAGCCATCAGTCACCTGTGGAAACCCTAGGTCAAACGCCAGGCCAGGTGTCCATGACTCACTGCCCCATCTCCCTGGCTGTCTACCTGTCCAGGGAGGGGGCCTGCTAGCAGGCCCCGGAAGGGAAAACAATGGGCCAGCAGAAAGGCAACAGGGAGCTACTGGGATGCAGAGTGACCACAGATGGGTCAGTGGGTCACAGAGGATCAAGTCACAGGCCTTCTCCAGTCTGGGGAGAAAGAGACAGCAAGCCTGGCTAAGAATGCTTGCCAGCTGCCTGGCAAGGGATGTCTCAGTGGGCATTCTAGGCCCACCCACGTCCCAGAGCCTGCCAAGGTCCTTTAATCCTGTTCGGGGAGAGCCCCACAACCATCCTGCCTCATTGCCCCCTCTGGCAACTCAGTAGGAACTATGGTTTCCAGGGTCACATCCATCTGATGGAAGCCGGCCCGGAGCCAGAGAGCTTTGGGTTCTCTGCCAAGCAACTCCGGCGATGCGGAAAATGCAAGATGAACCTTCTGGACGACAGGCTCCGGGAATTTACAAAGGCGGGGGGTGAGGCAGAAATCAGAACGGGCCTACCTAGATGACATATGAGAGACACTAGCCTGGGAAAAAGATACAGGGTGGAAGGCACCCACATCTTGACATGCATTTATTTATTTTAAATCAGCGAAGATTCTCGCCTCGTGGCCGAATGCATCAGCAGTGCGCCAGGTGCCTGATTGTCTTTGAGGGTCTCCTTTGGTTGCTGTTTTCTCTGCCTGGACATGTGTTCAAAGGGTGGTTGCTTTTGGGACCCATCAACCAAGAGGGATCCCAGATTTCAAAAGAGTAAGTTACAAAACAAAATGAAGTTGATAAATACCAGGTGACGGAGGAAAACTGACCCAGGAGGCCTACTCCTTCCCCACCTGCCACACTGAGTACACCAACACCAGCCACCCCTGCGTCAGCATCCTCTTTATGGGTCCAGACAGAAGACCCATCTCAAGAGTGCCAGCTAGCGACCTAATAACAATTTCTAGCCTTCCTGTGGGCTTCCCTGATGGCTCAGATGGTAAGGCATCTGCCTGCAGTGCAGGAGACCCGGGTTTGATTCCTGGGTTGGGAAGATCCTCTGGAGAAGGAAATGGCAATCCACTCCAGCACTCTTGCCTGGAAAATCCCACGGACAGAGGAGCCTGATAGGCTATAGTCCATGGGGCCGCAAAGAGTTGGACACGACTGAGTGACTTCACTCACTCACTCACTCAGCCTTCCTGTAATGTTCACTAGGCCTCCATCTACTCTTTTTCTGCTCATTAGTGAAGACTAAGGTGTAATGAAAATGTGACAAAACAGGAAAGCGGAGGGACGTCCCTGCTGATCCAGTGGTTAAGACTTCCCCATCCAAAGCAGGTGGTGCAGGTTCAGCCCCTGGTAGCAGAGCTAAGATCACACATGCCTCCTGGCTAAAAAACCAAAACATAAAACAGAAGCAATATTGTAACAAATTCAATAGAATGCGTTACTTTAACGTGCACTTTAAATGTGGTACACATCAAAAAATATCTTAAAAAAAAAAAACAGGAATGGAGAGAGAGCCATTCTGTTTGACCTGCTGATAACAGAATACGATCTTTTTTAGCAAGAAAATGCTCTCAGGCCTGTACCATGGTACAGAAAGCCTCATTGGCCTTATTTTGAAGAAGTTATCACAAAATATCCCGTGAACCCTCTGAACAGGATGGGTCCCTCCCAACCATCTAACCTCCTTTCGGACGTCTCCCTGCAGGGTCCAAGGCCACCCCGTTCTCCGAGCCACTAGCTGTAAGATGGGTGAGTCATGGATGCTCTGCAGTGAATTGGCCTGGTCCTCACACAGCCAAATCAGCCCATGATTTTCTCCTCTCTCATCCTCTTTCTCCGGGGAAGGCAACGGCACCCCACCCCAGTACTCTTGCCTCGAAAATCCCATGGACGGAGGAGCCTGGTGGGCTGCAGTCCATGGGGTCGCTAACAGTCGGACAGACTGAGCGACTTCACTTTCACTTTTCTCTTTCATGTATTGGAGAAGGAAATGGCAACCCACTCCAGTATTCTTGCCTGGAGAATCCCAGGGATAGGGGAGCCTGGTGGGCTGCCATCTATGGGGTCACACAGAGTCGGACACGACTGAAGTGACTTAGCAGCAGCAGCATCCTCTTTCTCACTCTCATGCATTCATCCCACAGACATCTCCCAAAGCGCCAATGTAACCTGGGTACCAGATTGACAGAGGGGAACTTGTCAGCAGGAAAGCCTGCCCTCAAAAACTTTGCTTCATGTTGGGAGACAATAACCACGAAACTCAACTATGTTGGCAAGCAATTCTGTGACGCAGAAATACAGGGTACCACGGGATCCTCTCTGAGGGAAAACTGGGGGGCTGGGGTGGGAAGCAGCCTTGCAGGATGAACTGGAGTTGACCTGACTGTCTCATGAAACACCCAGGATTAAAGGCTTTTCTTGTCTGACTCTGGGTGTTTTCCATCAACATCTTCCTCTGGCATATCAGCATCCAATTTAGTGGAGATCCTTCTTTCTTTTTTAAAGTTTTACAGATTTCTGTCCGTGCTGGTTCTTTGTCGCTGTGGGTGGGCTTTCTCTAGTTGCAGTCCACGGGTTTCTCATCGTGGCGGCTTCTCTTGTTGAGGAGCACAGGCTCTGGAGCTCGCAGGCTCAGCAGCTGTGGCTCTCCAATTCTAGAGCGTGGGCTCGGTAGTTGTGGGGCCCTGGCTTAGTTGGCCTGTGACATGTGGGATCTTCCTGGGCCAGGGGTTGAACTCATGTCCCCTGCATTGACAGGCGGATGCTCAACCACTGGACCACCAGGGAAGTGCCCATTTTTCAATATCTGATTGGATGACTACAAATATTCTGCTGCTGCTGCTGCTAAGTCGCTTCAGTCGTGTCCGACTCTGTGCGATCCCATAGACGGCAGCCCACCAGGCTCCCTCGTCCCTGGGATTCTCCAGGCAAGGACACTGGAGTGGGTTGCCATTTCTTTCTCCAATGCATGAAAGTGAAAAGTGAAAGTGAAGTTGCTCAGTCATGTCCGACTCTTAGCCACCCCATGGACTGCAGCCCACCAGGCTCCTCCATCAATGGGATTTTCAAGGCAAGAGTGCTGGAGTGGGGTGCCATTATTACCTCTCAAATGTATCAATTCTTTAATTGCCAAAAAAAAAAAAAAACCACACTAAGAATAAACAGAATTACAAGTTTACTTAAAAGGAAACATATAAGATAGATATTTTAATAAAATAAAATCTCTTAAATGTTGTAAAGCTAGTTAAAAAGCCAGAGAGAAAATAGGACAATTTCTTGCATGTCTCCTTTTCTATTAAATGAGACTAATGACAAAAATATCATAATGTATGCCATGGAATGACTATAAAGATAAAATGAGTTAATTTATGTTGCATTTGCAAAATCTGCCACATAGTGAGATCTTAGGAAGTTGGGTTTTTTTTCCCAGCCACACCTTGGCATACAGGATCTTAGTTCCCCAACCAGGAATCACACCCATGACCCATACAGTGGAAGCCTGGAGTCCTAACCACTGGACTGCTGGGAAATTCCCAGATCTCAATATGTTTTAACTATACTCATGTGATTATCGATTAATACTTTTTGAAAAGAAGAGTCTACCACTTGCATTAAAATTTTTTTACAACAATGGTTACTTTTGCTGAAGAACACAAAAACGAAAAAATGAATTTGAAAAGATATATGCACCCCTAATGTTCACTGCAGCATTATCACAATAGCCAATACATAGAAGCAATTAAATACATTGGGTTATTACTCATCCATTAAACAATTAAATTTTGCCGTTTGTGACAACACGGATGGACATAGAGGGTGTTATGATAAGTGAAATAAGTCAGGCAGAGAAAGGCAAATACTGTAGGGCTTCACTTTTCTGTGGACAAATGAACAAACGTAATAAAACCAAGGCAGAGTCACAGATACAGAGAACAGACACGTGGCTGTCAGAAGGGAGGAGGGTGGGGAGAGGAGAGAAGTGAGTGAAGGAGATTAAGAGGCACAGACTTTCATTTATTAAAAGAAATGAATCATGGGGTGAAGTGTACAGTATAGAGAATAGAGTCAATAATAATGTAATATCTTTGTATGACGAGAACTAGACTTACTGCAATGATTGTTTTGAAATGTATGGAAATACTGACTCACCAAGTCGCAGACCAGGAATCAACTGTTTCCTGTATACCAGGAAACAACTTTGCTTGTTGTGTTAACAAAGTCACAGAAAAGAGACTGGATTTGTGGTTCCCAGAGAGAAGGGTAGGGGACTGAAAGAAGGGGGAATTGGATGAAGGCGATCAAAAGGCACAAACTTCCAGTTATAAGTACTAGGGAATATAAATCATGATAAATATAATTATCACTGCTATATGCCACATCTGAAAGTTAAGACAGGTAAATCTTAAGAGTTCTCATCACACACAAAAATTTTCTTTCCATTTTTCAATTCTCTGTCTGTATGAGATGATGGATGTTCACCAAACTTATTGTGGGAATTGTTTTGTGATATACTGTGTTGTTCCAGTCGCTCAGTCGTGTCCGACCTTCACGACCCCATGGACTGCAGTTTGCCAGGCTTCCCTGTCCTTTGCCATCTCCTAGAGTTTGCTCAAATTCATGTCCATCGAGTCGGTGATGCTGTCCAACCATCTCATCCTCTGTCACCTGCTTCTCCTCCTGTGCTCAAACTTTCCTTCATGAGGTGGTGTGCTGTATACTTTAAACTCATACAGTGCTGTATGTCAATTATATCCCTATAAAACTGGGAGAGAAAAAGTACACTGATGGTTACTTTGACAGGCACATGAGGGGAACAATGGAAAGTGACCTGAAGGAGTGTAGGGTAACTTTGGAGGCCTAGCAATATTCTCTCTTGCACGGGATTCTGGTTACACAAGAGTGCACTTTACAAAGATTGGAAGCTGCTCACCTAAAAACTGGTGCACTTTTCTGTAGGTGTGTGACACATTGGTAAAAGGCTTCTAAGAACTAAATAAGCACATGGAAAGAATTTTAGAAACCAACCGAGTCCCATATCAATATTTGAGAGGCAGATATTTCAATTGGAAATTTATTGGTACAGAAAGGTTTGGTATAAACATTGGTTTACAACACAAACCCAAAGAGAAAAAAAATGTTCTTTAATCTCCCATCAGGCTCTGAGCTGGTTGACAACTCCAAAAAGTCAGCCAATGTAAAACCATCTGAGACGGGGGTGAATCAGCCCTTTGGGATGGGAACGGACACCAGCTAGGCTCACAGGCAGCCTTGGAGGGAGGGCATGCCAGCGCCCAGCCCATCGGGTCTCATGTTCCAGCCCAGATGGTGCAGGAAAGAGGGAGGGGGACACAGGAACCACCAGCTGGAGTAGCACTCGGCTGACACAAGCATCTACTCTTCAGAAGGAGAATGGGGAGCAGAGGAGCATTTCATAGGTAGAAGGGGGACTGGGTACAAGGGAGTTCCACACAAGGAGGTCCTCGGGTGATCAGAGCCAGGTCCACTCTGCGCCAAGGCTGGGGAGTGGAGCAGAACATTCGTGGTGACCACAGGAAGAGGCTATGCACCCAGACCAAGGCAGGAGCCACGCTCTGGGATGCCCAGGCTCCAAAGCCCCTGACACCTGACATCGTCTTCCCCGCATCGATTGTCAAGAGGACAAAACAGTCATGAACTCTGTGTCTCAAGGGTCACAAAGGGGGCTCACTCACAGACAAAGCAGGGCCATCAAAACTGATGGAGCTGCAGCACCTTTCACATCTCACAAATATCCAGAGATGGGACAATACGTTGGTACCCAAAGGCCCTAAGCCAGTTAGCACTGCAAGTAGTAAGTTTCATCATCTATAATGATAGTCTGTCAATTTCCTCTATTTCCAAGTCCATAATCAATACATTCAATCACTCACAGAGAAACTTAGGCAGTCTCGGGAGTCCTTTTCTCCTTCAAAACATGCTCCTAGCAGAGCTTGCTCACTTTATCATGGATTTGTCAGCAGGAGAGGGTTGGTTTTTTTTCCACACCTTTCGAAACATATAAAATGTTTAAAGGATCTGATGACTTAGGATGGCTGGCTGAGTTGGCATCTCTGAAAAGCAGCCTAAGAAAGAAACAGACAGCGGCTCTGAGTCATAGCCCATCTCTGTAAAAGTCGGAGATTTTTCAAAGATTTCTCACCAACATTTCTGGAGTTTTTTCTAAAAGATAATCCAAGGAAATGAAGCAGGCAGACGATGCCTTGAGAGAAATCCTGTCCTTTGGGTTCTCATCTGAAAGACACAGCCTCAGGGTTGGTTTGGTCTTATAAAAAGAAACAGCCTGTACAAATAGTCACACACAATTGCAAGGGTTTCCGTTTCTTCTTTCTCTTGATCCTAAAATCTTATTATCACATTCTTCTCCAGTGTGGTCCGACATTTCTCAAGTACAATTAGGTCTCCAGGTGAAGTATGGAAGGAAAGGAATAAAACGTAAAACAGGAGGGGGTCACCCACGGTGGGTGGAGGGCATCCTGTGTTGCAGGGAAATTTTGGGGGGTTGCAAGCATTAGAGAGCTTCCCTGGTGGTTCAGTGGTAAAGAATCCACCAGCCAAGCAGGAGACTCAGGTTCAATCCTCGGATTGGGATGTTCCCCCGGAGGAGTGCATGGCAAGCCACTCCAGTATTCTTGCCTGGGAAATCCCATGGACAGAGGCGACTGGAGGGCTGCAGTCCACGGGATCACAAAGAGTCAGACATGACTGACTGACTTAAACAATAACAACAAAGCATCAGAAGCCCAGGGAAGATAGATTCAAGGCAAAAACAGAGCCCAGCAAAACATGAGGACTGAATTCTTTTTCCTGACCCTGTTCTCCGCTGGATAGGCATTAGGGCATGATCTTTCTAGGAGGCAGGAAACTGGCAACCACTCACTCATAATTCTGGTGGAAAGAAAGTGTTCTCTTCCTTCCAGCTTTGGAAGAAGTCCCAGAACACAGTCTTACTGAGACATCCAGGTCACAAGCACACCTACACAGTCATCACTGGTGTCCTGCTTGTTCTGGCTTAGGGCAATGAAGAAAACGGAGTTTCCCTGGCGGCTCAGACGGCAAAGAATCTGCCTGCAAACGGAGGAGTTTGGTCCCTGGGTTGGGAAGATTCCCTGGAGAAGGGAATGGCTGCCCACTCCAGTATTCGCAGCAACGTGGATGCAACTGGAGATTATACTCAGTGACGTCAGGAAGAGAAAAACACGTATCATATAGTATCACTTGAGTGTGGGCTCTAAAATATGACACAAATGAACTTGTCTATGAAACAGAAGCAGATTCAAAAGATTACTTGATTCTCATCAACGTGCTTTTATCGAAGTGAAGCTACTTACAATATTGTGTTAATCTCTACTGTAGAGTGACTCAGGTATACATTTTGCTGCTGTTGTTTAGTTGCTCGGTCATGTCCGATTCTTTGCAGCCCCACAGACAGTAACCCGCAGGCTCCTCTGTCCATGGGATTCTCCAGGCAAGAATACTGGAGTGGGTTGCCATGCCCTTCTCCAGGGGGTCTTCCCGATCCAGGGACCAAACCTGGGTCTCCTGCATCACAGGCAGAGGCGTTACTGGTTGAGCCACCAGGGAAGTCTATATACATTCTTTATTCATAGTCTTTTCCATGATAGTTTATCACAGGCTATCAAATGTAGTTCCCCATACGATACAGTAGCACCTTGTTGGTTATCCA
>SJYX01007515.1:4724-42378 GCA_006410675.1 Oreotragus oreotragus
ACTGCAGATGGTGACTGCAGCCATGAAATGAGAAGACGCTTACTCCTTGGAAGGAAAGTTATGACCAACCTAGATAGCATATTGAAAAGCAGAGATATTACTTTGCCAACAAAGGTCCATCTAGTCAAGGCTATGGTTTTTCCAGTGGTCATGTATGGATGTGAGAGTTGGACTGTGAAGAAGGCTGAGCACCGAAGAATTGATGCTTTTGAACTGTGGTGTTGAAGAAAACTCTTGAGAGTCCCTTAGACTGCAAGGAGATCCAACCAGTCCATTCTGAAGATCAACCCTGAGATTTCTTTGGAAGGAATGATGCTACAGCTGAAACTCCAGTACTTTGGCCACCTCATGCGAAGAGTTGACTCATTGGAAAAGCCTCTGATGCTGGGAGGGATTGGGGGCAGGAGGAGAAGGGGATGACAGAGGATGAGATGGCTGGATGGCATCACCAACTGGATGGACGTGAGTGTGAGTGAACTGTGGGAGTAAGTGATGGACATGGAGGCCTGGCATGCTGCGATTCATGGGGTCGCAAGGAGTCGGACATGACTGAGTGACTGAACTGAATTGAACTCTAGTTTTGGTTTTATTATTTTGGATTTTGCAGTTTCTTTTACTTTCAAAATATTTATCTCAATAACTGCCTTTTTACTGTAGTGTTTTTTTCTTAAAAGAATACTTAACCACGTATTTTAGCTGTCAGAAATTTGTTAGAGTTTAAAAGCGTAACAAAGGAAACCTCATACGCTGTTGGTAGCAATGTGAATTGGTGTAGCCATTACGAAAAATGGTATATAGCTTCCTTGAAAAAACTGAAAATAGAGCTACCATATGATCCAGCAATCATACTTCTGGGTTTATATCCTGGAAAAACAAAAACTCTAATTTGGAAAGATATATGCACTCCAGTGTTCCTAACAGCATGTTCCTAACAGACATGGAACAATCACAAGTGCCCATCTAGCTTAAGAAAATTGATATATATACAATAGAATATAATTAAGCCTTAAAAAAGGACAATATTGGCAGTTGCAGCAACATGGATGGACCTAGAGAATATTCGCCTTAGTGAAATAAGTCAGACAAAGGCAAATACTATATATCACATTTATGTGACATCTAAAAACCAATACAAATTAATTTATATGCACAATGGGAGCAGACTCACAGATAGAAAACAAATTCGTAGTTACCAAAAGGGAGAGGGAAGGAGAGAGGGACAAATTAGGACTGTGGGATTAACAGATTCAAACTACTATACATAAAATAGATAAGTGGTAAGAATTTACTATATAACAGAGAATTATATTCAATCTGTAATAGCTTATAATGGAGTATAATCTGCAAAAAACCCTACTGAATCACTGTGCTGTACATATGAAACTAATGCAGCATTTAAACCAACTGTGTGTGTGTGAGCGTGCACGTGCGTGCACAGTCTCTGTTGCCCAGTCGTGTCTGACTGCATCCCCATGGACTGTGGCCTGCCAAGCTCCTCTGTCCATGGGATTTCCCAGGCAAGAATACTGGACTGGGTTGTCATTTTCATATTTCAGTTCAAAGAAAAGAGTAATAAGAGCTTCCTACTTGTATATAAATAAAGAAAAGTTAGTGAATTTTTTAAACATGAAGAGTGATTTACTCACAAAATTTTTTTTTGTTTTTGTTTTTCTTGTTTCTGGCCACTAGGAATGATAACACAGCTTGCAGAAAAATATAGTCTTCCTTTAAGGACAAGTTTTAGCTCTGCTCGAGGATTTTTCATTCAGATGACTACAGATTGTACAGTCCTACCCAATGATCAACTTCCTTCTGAGTTTATTAAGGTTCATTTTAGAATTCTGGTTAGGAAATTATTGTTTCTGAGTTTACAGAATTGCACTTACATATTTTCAGGCACTTATTGAGTATTACATGATAGGTTTCTGAATGTTCTGTATATTACTTCTCTTATTTCTACCCACCCCCCTAACAACTTTACTAATCTAGGAGTGATTGAGAAGAGTTTTTAAGAGAAATACCAAACACAGTGTTTCCCACAATTCTAGGAGCTTAATAAGGGTAGTAAAGGAAAATGAAGAAAGAAAATCCAAAAGGAATTTTTGATCAAAGAAGTTTGAAAAGTACTGTACCATTTCCTGTTTTTTTTTATTCNATTGAGAAGAGTTTTTAAGAGAAATACCAAACACAGTGTTTCCCACAATTCTAGGAGCTTAATAAGGGTAGTAAAGGAAAATGAAGAAAGAAAATCCAAAAGGAATTTTTGATCAAAGAAGTTTGAAAAGTACTGTACCATTTCCTGTTTTTTTTTATTCTCGGTGCACATCTACCTATTAAAGCTTTAAAAGTCCTAAAATAAAGAAATTTGCTTAATTTTAAAATATCTAGTATTGCCAAATCTTTGGACCAGGGGAGTATTTTTTTTTATATATACGTCATTTGCTCCACAGGATACTAATTTGGGAAAGTCTAACCCACTTTAATCTTTCTCTACCTGCAGGGAGTACCTTATGACAAAAACAAACCTTTCAGGTCTTTAAAATATATACTATATTATCCAGTAATAAGGGATGGATGAAGTAAAAAAATGGGTCAAGAGTTAGTAATGGGGTTAGAGACTGAGTGAAGTTTGGTTATGAGGCAAGGGCTAAGACAGGGGTCACAGATGGAGTGAAGATTCGTATCTACCATGCATATTACTACTTGGTAATGAGGTGTAATATTTTTGTTAACATTTCTACATGGCTACTTTAAGAGCTGTAAAAATAGTCATGTCAGACAGACTGGGTTAAAATATTCTGCTTTAACTTGAGAAGTGATCTTTTCTCTTCTACAAACATTATTTGGGACTTTTTTGATGATACAATTATCTCAAGAATTAAAGTGATTAACCTAAGTACCTATAATTCTGTTGTTTAAAATCTGTATGTTTTACTTCATAAGAGTATGTATCTTGACTTTTTTTTAATCTCCTAGCAGATTTCTAAAGTGAAAAATTCTTATAGCTTTACATCAGCAGATTTAATTAAAATGAATGAAAGATGCCAAGAGTCTTTGAGAGAAATCTATCACATGACTTATATGTAAGAGCATTTGAAATGTTTGAATACTGATTTAAATTGATTTGATTTGAGATACTACGATACGTTTCATTAACTGACTTTTTTTCTGGTTGCAGAAAATTGTAGTTATGAATGTTAACAAGGAAGGACCATTTCCTAGAAAAACAGTTGAAACTTTAACGTCTGTCATTGTGATTGAAATCACTGAGCCTCACAGAACATTCAGGGCAAATCTAATTACAACTGCCCCTCCCCCAAAATAAATTCATTATACTGGGTTATAGAAAAAGCTTGATACCCAGCCAAATAGCCACATTTCATCAGTACTTCAGTCATCCTTTTAATACAGTTTTAAGAAATGTCATAATGACATGAGGTTGAAATATCTCTAGTACCACTGATACTTCTGTAGTATTTATTCTTTTTCTTTACCATGTAAGCTCTCAAGTTCTCATGACTTAGTACATATATAACAACATTATAATAGTGCCAGTATTTTATTGTTCAGTAGCAATGTGTCTAGAAATAAGAATTAGGAAATTCAGAATTGCTGAGCTGAGATGATGAAGATAAATGTTGGATTTTCAGAACAATTTCTGAGCATAAATCAAAAAGATTATAAGATATAGTAAGATATAGCAGAACATATTTTCCCATATAAGAGAAAAACTTTTATATTTGTCACAATATGGTAACTACCACATAAATAAGCATAAATAATTATATAGTTAGGGTTGTATATGAGAGAAAGAGGGAGAGAGGATGGGTGAGAGAAAATACATAATAGCTTTTGTGTTAAATTTAACATTGCAAAAGCAAAATTATTAATAGATGGGATCTACTGATTGAAGTATAGTGAGGGCTTCATTTGACCTATAGAAAATATTTCTAATACTAAAAATTTATCCCATTACTATTTAAGAAAAGCAGTCATTAAAAAAACTTGGTCTTAACACACCAGAAGATGGATTCTCTGCTACTAAACAACTGTGACCTTGATTATGAGCTTCAGTTTCCTCATCTCTCAAATAAAACAATAGAACAACAGACTTTATCTAGTGAACAACTGACCTGTCAATGTTATTTTACCTCAGGCAATGAATTTTATATTGTTTTATAATTATGTTGTATGCCCCTCTTTTAAAAGCACTATTTCTCTTATCAAACATGTACTTTCAGGATTGTGTGCAAACTGCTTAGTGAGATTTATGAGCATATTCATTGCTTATATAAACTGTCTGACACTGTGTCAATGCTGGATATGCTACTGTCATTTGCTCATGCCTGTACTCTTTCTGACTATGGTAAGTTATAGTCTTTGGAATAAATAGGTTGCATACTGAAATTTGTATTCCATTCAAGCAATTTTATGTAGCAATTATGAATGTTTTATATTTTTTTCCCCTGATATATAATCTCTTATCTATGGTCCTAGACTAAGACTCAAAATATAGAAAGTGAAATTACCCTTAAAATTTCTTTTAGAAGTCAAAAGATTATTTACTGAGAAATTGAGAAATTAGAAAAAAATACTGCAAGAAACTTTTCTTTCCTAAAATAAGAAAACTATAGAACTGTCTCTTTGGTGAAAATAATGATGATCCAAATTCATAAATTTCAAGTCTGAAGAAGCAGTATGATGCTAATACTAACAGACATGACAGAAATAAACTCTTAAAAGTGAGCAGATGTGAGCATCCCAAGATCAATTATATCACTTATTTTTGTGTCCCAAGTTGATACTACAGGTCTTGAATATAAATGTTAAGCAGTTTTCTAATGTTAAATGAATACTTCAAGTTAGCCCCCATCCCTTGAAATTTCTTATCCAAACTATCAGTATGCAAATTTGCATAACTTGTATATTGAAAAGCAGTCATTAAAAAAACTTGGTCTTAACACACCAGAAGATGGATTCTCTGCTACTAAACAACTGTGACCTTGATTATGAGCTTCAGTTTCCTCATCTCTCAAATAAAACAATAGAACAACAGACTTTATCTAGTGAACAACTGACCTGTCAATGTTATTTTACCTCAGGCAATGAATTTTATATTGTTTTATAATTATGTTGTATGCCCCTCTTTTAAAAGCACTATTTCTCTTATCAAACATGTACTTTCAGGATTGTGTGCAAACTGCTTAGTGAGATTTATGAGCATATTCATTGCTTATATAAACTGTCTGACACTGTGTCAATGCTGGATATGCTACTGTCATTTGCTCATGCCTGTACTCTTTCTGACTATGGTAAGTTATAGTCTTTGGAATAAATAGGTTGCATACTGAAATTTGTATTCCATTCAAGCAATTTTATGTAGCAATTATGAATGTTTTATATTTTTTTCCCCTGATATATAATCTCTTATCTATGGTCCTAGACTAAGACTCAAAATATAGAAAGTGAAATTACCCTTAAAATTTCTTTTAGAAGTCAAAAGATTATTTACTGAGAAATTGAGAAATTAGAAAAAAATACTGCAAGAAACTTTTCTTTCCTAAAATAAGAAAACTATAGAACTGTCTCTTTGGTGAAAATAATGATGATCCAAATTCATAAATTTCAAGTCTGAAGAAGCAGTATGATGCTAATACTAACAGACATGACAGAAATAAACTCTTAAAAGTGAGCAGATGTGAGCATCCCAAGATCAATTATATCACTTATTTTTGTGTCCCAAGTTGATACTACAGGTCTTGAATATAAATGTTAAGCAGTTTTCTAATGTTAAATGAATACTTCAAGTTAGCCCCCATCCCTTGAAATTTCTTATCCAAACTATCAGTATGCAAATTTGCATAACTTGTATATGATAATTTGGTTGAGTAATTGTGGGCTTAATAACATTAAATTTTTAGTTAAAATTAATAGTAGTATTTCCAAAACATTCTGTTAATTAGTCTTTATGATGGAAAATGTATTTTACAAAGGTTTTTTTAAATTTTTTATATTACTATATTTCTTATGGAAGTATTAAAATTTTCAGCTGGTATTTTATAGGCCAAAACTTAATAGTTTTCTCAACTATTAAGATATTTGATGTTGCTCCATTTTGAAAAGGACTACCCTAAAACTCCAAACTTATAAGTAGTGAATTTTTGGTATTAAAAATGATTTAAATATAGGAAAATTTTCTTATTTTACTAATCAACCTCACTATTATAATGAGTGCTTTCAAGTTTATCCATGTGTTTCCTCGACAGACATGTAGCATTTTAATTTTTACTTGTCTCTCACCTTCTTTCTGCTCTCTTCATCTTTAGTTCAGTTCAGTTCATTCACTCAGTTGTGTCTGACTCTTTGCGACCCCATGAATTGCAGCACGCCAGGCCTCCCTGTCCATCACCAACTCTCGGAGTTCACCCACACTCATGTGCATCGAGCTGGTGATGCCATCCAGTCATCTCATCCTCTGTCATCCCCTTCTCCTCCTGCCCCCAATCCCTCCCAGCATCAGAGTCTTTTCCAATGAGTCAACTCTTCGCATGAGGTGGCCAAAGTATTGAAATTTTAGCCTCAGCATCAGTCCTTCCGCTGAACACCCAGGACTGGTCTCCTTTAGAATGGACTGGTTGGATCTCCTTGCAGTCCAAGGGACTCTCAAGAGTTTTCTCCAACACCACAGTTCGAAAGCATCAATTCTTTGGCGCTCAGCCTTCTTCACAGTCCAACTCTCACATCCATACATGACCACAGGAAAAACCACAACCTTGACTAAACGGACCTTCGTTGGCAAAGTAACGTCTCTGCTTTTCAATAAGCTATCTAGGTTGGTCATAACTTTTCTTCCAAGGAATAAGCATCTTTTAATTTCATGGCAGCAGTCACCATCTGCAGTGATTTTGGAGCCCCCCAAAATAAAGTCTTGACACTGTTTCCACTGTTTCCCCATCTATTTCCCATGAAGTGATGGGACCGGATGCCATGATCTTCATTTTCTGAATGTTGAGCTTTAAGCTAACTTTTTCGCTCTCCTCTTTCACTTTCATCAAGAGGCTTTTTAGTTCCTCTTTACTTTCTGCCATAAGGGTGGTGTCATCTGCAAATCTGAGGTGATTGATATTTCTCCCGGCAATCTTGATTCCAGCTTATGCTTCTTCCAGCCTAGCGTTTCTCATGATGTACTCTGCATATAAGTTAAATGAGCAGGATGACTTAGAAAGCATCTATAGAAACCCGATCATTATTTCTTTCTACAAAATTAACAAAATCTTTTGTGTCTGTTTTTTCTATCCTCTGAGAATACTTTTTAGACAAAATTTCTATAAGTTTGGGTGTAAAATTGTGTTTTTATTTGTATTTGTTCTATTTTCAGACCTCATTTGAAAAGCTAAGTATGCCAAATTTGAAATAATGCTTAAGGCGAGGATTAAGTAAATGTGCAATTTTAGAGTCCTTGAAATTAATTGTTATTTTAAAATGGCTAGTTGATTCCTTTTAATTTACACAAATCTGAAAATGTTATGAACTATTTTGGAGCCCTGAACAATGACAGGACTAAAATCATATTTTTTCTGGAAAAGAATATAAGTTATAATGTGATTAGACTATGCCAGTTATCATTTGGAGGGACTGAAGATAAAATAATAACTTAATAACATTGTTCCAGATTGACCCTAGTAAAGTCACTAAAGTATAAACAGTATGTATACACCACAAAATCTTTAAGTATAAGTATATTAATCTTTCAAAACCATTTTATTTTTCTCTTTAGTTCGGCCAGAGTTTACTGATACTTTAGCAATCAAGCAGGGGTGGCATCCCATTCTTGAAAGAATATCTGTGGAAAAACCTGTTGCTAACAATACCTATATTACAGAAGGGAGTAATTTTTTTATCATAACTGGACCAAATATGAGTGGGAAATCCACATATTTGAAACAGATTGCTCTTTGTCAGATTATGGCCCAAATTGGTAAGTTACATGTTTACTTTATGGTTATCAGTTCTGCTCCCCATTTAAAATATCTCATGCCCAGTATTTTAGTTCATATATATGTATATATATATATATATATATGGACCATAACTTTTACAACTTCATATTTATTAAGCTCTATCCAGATTGGATTACATTGTACTGTAAATCTTGTGGGATATAATAGAAATAGAAGCTTCTTTATTATAGTTATTAATGTTGTATCAACTATTAGTAAATTGAATTGTATAATTATCTGAGATTCAAAAACTCTGTTGAGAGAGAAAGTGGTACAAGTAGCAGAAACTACTGCCTTTAATAACGTATAAGATTTTTCCCAAAATTGTAACATTGGGCACAGAAACATTTCCCTTACTTAATTTAAGGTTTACCAATAACTTAGTTTTAACAACTGCTGTGTTACACTTATGTGTGCATACAGTTCAGTTAAGTCGCTCAGTTGTGTCCAACTTTCTGTGACCGTGTAAATGACTGTCACTGTCCCAACATTGTTATGGATTTCTTGGCATCGAGACACAACTCACCTTTTATCTCTGAAAATTGGGTTCCTTGAGACTGATGTTAATCAGAGACCAAATGACTGGTCAGTCTGGGATAATTTTGGTTCACCTCACCCTCTGGAATTGGCAATGTCTGGAGACATTTTTAGTTGTCACAACTGAGGGGAGTATAAAATCCAGTTCAGTTCAGTTGCTCAGTTGTGTCCGACTCTTTGTGACCCCATAGACTGCAGCACTCCAGGCTTGCCTGTCCATCACCAACTCCCGGAGCTTGCTCAAACTCATGTCCATCCAACCATCTCATCCTCTGTCATCCCCTTCTCCTCCTGTCCTCAATCTTTCCCAGCATCAGGGTCTTTTCTAAAGAGTCAGTTTTTTGCATCAGGTGGCCAAAGTATTGGACCTTCAGCTTTAGCATCTGTCCTTCCAACGAATACTCAGCACTGATTTCCTTTAGGATTGACTGGTTTGATCTCCTTGCAGTCCAAGGGACTCTCAAAAGTATTCTCCAACACCACAGTTCAAAAGCATCAATTCTTTGGTGTTCAGTTTTCTTTATGGTCCAACTCTCACATCCATACATGACTACTGGAAAAACCACAGCTTTGACTATATGGACATTTGTCAGCAAAGTAATGTCGCTGCTTCAATATGTTTTCTAGCTTTGTCATAGCTTTTCTTCCGAAGAGCAAGCTTGTCTTTTCATTCATGGCTGTAGTCACCATCTGCAGTGATTTTAGAACCCCCCAAAATAGTATCTTACTGTTTCTATTGTTTCCCCCATCTATTTGCCATGAATTAATGGGACCAGATGCCATAATCTTAGTTTTCTAAATGTTGAGTTTTAAGCCAGCTTTCTCCCTTTCCTTTTTCACCTTCATCATGAGGGTCTTTAGTTCTTCTTCGCCTTCTACCATAAGGGTGGTATCATCTGCACATCTGAGGTTGTTGATATTTCTCCCAGCAATCTTGATTCCAGCTTGTGCTTCAGCCTGGCATTTCACATGATGTACTCTGCATATAAGTTAAATAAGCAGGGTGACAACATATAGCCTTGACATACTCCTTTCCCGATTTGGAATCAGTCCGTTGTTCCATGTCTGGTTCTAACTGTTTCTTCTTGACCTGCATACAGATTTCTCAGGAGGCAGGTAAGGTGATCTGGTATTCCTATCTCTTTAAGAATTTTCATTTTGTTGTGATCTGTGCAGTTAAAGGCTTTAGCATAGTTAGTGAAACAGAAGTAGATGTTAATGGAATTCTCTTGCTTTTTCTATGATCCAATGGATGTTGACAATTTGATCTCTGGTTACTCTGCCTTTTCTAAATCCAGCTCGAACATCTGAAAATTCTCAGTTCACTATTGTAGAAGCTTGGCTTGGAGAATTTTGAGATTACTTTACTAGCGTGTGAAAAGAGTGCAGTTGTAGTTTGAGCATTCTTTGGCATTGCCTTTCTTAGGGACGAATGAAAACTGATCTTTTCCAATCCTGTGGCCACTCCTGAGTTTTCCAAATCTGCTGACATATTGAGTGTAGCACTTTCACGGCCTCATCTTTTAGGATTTGAAGCTCAGCTGGAATTCCATCACCTCCACTAGGTTTGTCTGTAATGTTGCTTCCTAAGGCCCGCTTGACTTCTCATTCCAGGATGTCTGGCTCTAGGTGAGTTAGTGATCACACCATTGTGGTTATCTGGGTCATTAACATCTTTTTTGTATAATATCCAGGGTTGCTACTAAATATTCTACAATTCACAGGAGAACCATCTTCCTTTACCCTCCTCCCCTGCCTCA
The DNA here is from genome assembly GCA_006410675.1 of Oreotragus oreotragus. Classification (NCBI taxonomy): domain Eukaryota; kingdom Metazoa; phylum Chordata; class Mammalia; order Artiodactyla; family Bovidae; genus Oreotragus; species Oreotragus oreotragus. Next base: position 15,022 of record SJYX01007515.1, read on the forward strand.
GCCCATATACATGCTCAAGAAAGAATTATGCAACCCTTGATGTGATTGAAAAACCTTGGTTTAAAGTAATGGATTTTAAGGGAAATGCAGAATAGTAATATCAATCATAGTGCAAATTTCCCTTACTACTGGGAAAGAAAATCAGAAGTGAGTGAATGAATGAATAAAGAGTATGTATTTTATTAAATTTAAAAGGCTATCTTAGATAACTTCTGTTCCCTTATAAGAATACTGATTCATATCTGAGACAATAATCTTACTTCTGTTTGAATAATTACGAGTTCCAGCCTTGAAAAAACAGGCTGTCTAATTTCTGTGTAGTTATGATTGTTAAAACATTCATTATACTGAATTAAAATTTGACTGTATAGAACTTCTACTCATTAGTCCTAATTCTTAACTTCTATGCATTTCAGAACAATCTATTATATACTAAGAACAGGCCGTCAGATAGTTGAAGAAAATTACTATTACTCTACTTCTCTTGCCACGATCCTTGAATTCCTAAAAGTATGTAGTATCTTATAAAATCTGATTATAAAGGAAATAGTAGGACTCGAAAAGCATGAAAGTTGAGAATATAGGCTTTGGAGCTAGACCTGATTTTTGTAGTTACTGGCTGTGTGATCTTAGTTTTTCTATCTGTAAATGAAAAATATAATAAATAGTACCTATGTCTAAGAATTGTTGTAAAGATTAAACTACTCTATGTTCTACAAAGCGAAAAAAAACCCCTAAGCCTCTGAACTCCTTGTAGCTCCTTGGGAATATCATGCTGTTTAAACACATACACACACACGGCTTCCCTGGTGGCTCAGATGGTAAAGAGTATGCCTTCAGTGCAGGAAGGAGATCCATCCAGGTTTGATTGCTGGGTCTGGAAAATCTGCTGGAGAAGGAATGCTTGGAGAATCCTATGGACAGGGGAGCCTGGTGGGCTACAGTCCATATATCATGCTGTTTAAACACATACACACACACGGCTTCCCTGGTGGCTCAGATGGTAAAGAGTATGCCTTCAGTGCAGGAAGGAGATCCATCCAGGTTTGATTGCTGGGTCTGGAAAATCTGCTGGAGAAGGAATGCTTGGAGAATCCTATGGACAGGGGAGCCTGGTGGGCTACAGTCCATGGGGTCGCAAAGAGTCGGACATGACTGAATGACTAGCATTCATACATACACACACACACACACACACACACATACACACACGTACACAATGCTGTGGTCTTAAGGGAAGGGTATGAGAGAAGATAGAGATAAGAGCATGTTCTAAAGCACAGAAGCAATAAATAGCATGATATTCCCAAGTAGCTACAAGGAGTTCAGAGGCTTAGTAGTTCTTTTGCTTTGTAAAATAAAGAGTGACTGTGAGAAGTGGCAGGCTTAAAGCTGGAGAGATGGGCAGGAGTCAGGTTGTGAAGGGCCTTAGGCATTTAATGGAGGAGAGAGAACCTTATCCAGATATCTATAGGGAACTATAGATGTTTTAGCAAGAGAATGGCATAATTGGATTTGAGTTTTAGATAGATCACTTTGGCTTTTGTAAGGTTAGAGAAGAGCCAGATTAGAAGCAAAATACCAGCCAGCAGGCTTCTGTGATATGATGATAAGATATGTTAAGAGCCTTTTTAGTGGAGGTAAGAGAGAAGGGAAAATATGAACCATATGCACCATATATGCTATATTCTATACTTGGTACTTTCACATTTATTTTTCGTATGTGATCATTTTGGCAATCCTTTGAGAATGTTGTATTTATTTGCTCTCTGAGATGTCATCATAATTGCTATTATTATTATTATCTGCATTGATATTAATATTATCTGAACTTTTGCTTTCTCTTCTTGCTATTCTTTATTATGCAAAAGTAGATCCCATTCTTCACCCTTGTCTTTGTTTTAAGTCCTGTAATAATCTGGCTTTGTTTCTTCACTCCCATTATTTCACATTTTGTCTATACAGAGTTCTGTATTTTTGACACTTTTTTCATTTAACTATTTGTATATTTTTATTTTCTTATCGTTTTAGAATGCTTTTTGTATCCCATTTTGTATAGCGATAGATATAAATAATAAGATTAATCTGTTTTCAAGAGATGAATATTTTAGGTTAGTTAGCTGAAACTCCAGTTCTTTGGCCACCTCATACGAAGAGTTGACTCATCGGAAAAAACTTTGATGCTGGGAGGGGTTGGGGGCAAGAGGAGAAGGGGACGACAGAGGATGAGATGGCTGGATGGCATCATTACTATATTTAACAATTTTTATCAAATTTATAACAAGTCTTTATTATGTACTCAAATATGTATTATCTTTTTTCTACTTCCACATAACTTTGTACAATAGGTAAGGTAAGCATTTCCATTTTATATGTGAGGAAGATGAAGCTGGGAGAATTTAAGTGCTGTCCAAGGTTGTAAAATAAATGACAGAGCTGGGGCCATGCCTTCTAATTGCATATCTTGTGATCTTTCCACCACATTAATCCTTAGATAGGTTACTAAATAATCTAAGTTGGTAGAAAGTACAGTGTTAGTAGTGCTTATATTTTATAAAAGCATCTCAGTTTACTTTGACTTATATTTTATAGGATCATATGTTCCAGCAGAATATTCTTCCTTTAGAATTGCTGAACAAATTTTTACAAGAATAAGTACTGATGATGATATCGAAACAAATTCATCAACATTTATGAAGGAAATGAAAGAGGTACCTGATTTCAGCTTTCCTTATGTTAAAAACATATTGAATTATCCTACTAATGGTCAATTATAACATAAGAAAGTATTTTTATATTAAAGCCTGCAGATGTGTTTATACTCCTCTACAAGAGCCAGAGGGCAGTCAAAGACAGCTTCCTAATTTCTGTCTTAGGTGGAAATGGAAGTAAATGTTTTATTGAAAAATACAACTTTAAAGAAAAAGCTAGTGTTATTGAGTGATAAAAACATGCTTTCATGTTTTTATATGGAATATATAAAAAAGACTTCAGAAAGCAATGACCTGTTCAGAAACATTGTGCATGGTTAGACTTGATTTTAAAATAAAAGATCACTGTGTTAAAAGGTTTTTTTAAAAATTACCCTTTTTGTGCTCTTGTGGAATTTTCATTTCCTATGCCAAAGTATGTATCAGCACCTATTTTTGATCTGAGCACATGTCAAATAAACTTGAAGTGTTAAAGGAATTCAGTATAGCTTTTGGCCTATCTTTAGTAGGTATGGGTTATTGGATCATTGTACAGTTTACTAATTTTCTTTAGATAGACAGGGAATAAAATTATCATTTGCTCACTGTATGTGATATTTATATAATTATTTAGTATGTATTGAATAACGATGGGGGAATATAGCAATAGACTAGGTGCTTGAGGCATATTTTAAAATGGTCCTGGCTCTCAAGAAACTTAGTTCCATGGAAAGGTAAAATGGCCATGATGGTTAACAGTTGTGTCATAACATAAGTCTGTATCAGGCATGATTTAAATTTATTTTACTCAGAAATCAATGGACTTGGATGCTTTTTTCTAAATATTTCTTTTCATTTTTACTGGCTACAGAGATGTTAACTGAGAGATAGTTTAGAGTGTTTATGACAGCAATTGATTCATCATAGCTCAGTTGGTAAAGAATCTGCCTGCAATGTAGGAAACCCCGGTTGGATTCCTGGGTCAGGAAGATCTGCTGGAGAAGGGATAGGGTACCCGTTCCAGCACTCTTGGACTTCCCTGTGGCTCAGCTGGTAGAGAATCTGCCTGCAATGTAGGAAACCTGGTTTCCATCCCTGGGTTGGGAAGATCCTCTGGAGAAGAGAAAGGCTACTCACTCCAGTATTCTGGCCTGGAGAATTCCATGAGCTGTATAGTCCGTGGGGTCCCAGTGTCAGACATGACTGAGCAATTTTCTCTTAAACAAGAAAATGACCATCTTTGTGCTTTATTTAAACATTTAATTCATTGCTTTATTTCACTGTATCTGATTCATCAATATTTTAGATAATGGTTGTTTATTCTATGCATATGTCAATGTGTATATCAGCTATTCTATTGGAATTATTAGTAATGAGATTTTTAGAAAGAAAAGCAATGTGTTAGTTTCTGCTCAGCAGGTTTTCTCTGTCAAAATATATTTCAAGTGAACTAATAAAGGAACTGGATTTTTCTTCATTTTTTGGTATAATAGTGACAGCTATTTGGTTGCAATGAATAATTTAGGAATTATATTTTCAGATAGCATATATTCTACATAATGCTAATGACAAGTCACTCATATTAATTGATGAACTTGGCAGAGGTACTAATACAGAAGAAGGTATTGGCATTTGTTATGCTGTTTGTGAACATCTGCTGAGCTTAAAGGTATTCCTCTCTGTTTATTTTAAATACACTAATTTTGAGTCCTTTAAAAAAATTTTTTTATTGAAAGAAAAAAATTTTTAATTGTATAGTCTTTAAAATTGTATCAGTTCAGTTCAGTCACTCAGTCGTGTCCAACTCTGCGACTCCATGAATCACAGCATGCCAGGCCTCACTGTCCATCACAAACACCCGGAGTTCACTCAAACTCATGTCCATTGAGTCGGTGATGCCATCCAGCCATCACATCCTCTGTTGTTCCCTTCTTCGCCCACCTTCAATCTTTCCCAGCATCAAGATCTTTTCAAATAAGTCAACTCTTCACATGAGGTGGCCAAAGTATTGGAGTTTCAGCTTCAGCATCAGTCCCTCCAATGAACACCCAGGAATGATCTTTAGGATGGACTGGTTGGAGCTCCTTGCAGTCCAAAGGAGTCTTCTCCAACACCACAGTTCAAAAGCATGAATTCTTCGGCGCTCAGCTTTCTTCAAAGTCCAACTCTCACATCCATACATGACCACTGGAAAAACCATAGCCTTGACTAGACGGACCTTTGTTGGCAAAGTAATATCTCTGCTTTTCAATATGCTATCTAGGTTGGTCATAACTTTCCTTCCAAGGAGTAAGTGTCTTTTAATTTCATGGCTGCAGTCACCATCTGCAGTGATTTTGGAGCCCCCAAAAATAAAGTCTGATACTATTTCCACTGTTTCTGTTATATTTTTTAGATTTCACATATAAGTGATATCATACAGTAATGTCTTTGTCTGATTTTATTTCACTTGGCATAATGCCCTCTAAGTCCATCCATATTTTTGCAAATGGCAAAATTTCATTCTTTTTTCAGACACAGAAAACTAATTTAAGGTTACTAAAAGGGAAAGTGGGAAAGGGTAAACTAGGAATTTGGATTAACAGATTAACACTCAAATACAGAATAGATAAAAATAAGGACCTATTGTATAACATAAGGAACTGTACTTAATGTCTTGTAATAACCTATAACGAAAAGAATATGAAAAAAGAATGTATATGTTCTCTTGCTATGCATCTGAAATATTACAAGTCATATGTACTTTAATTTAAAATCTTTGATTTTTTTTATGACTGTGTGCTATTCATTTATATATTTGTACATAGAGCACACACACACACACACATATATATATATATCTCACATATTCTTTATCCATTCATCTGTTGATGGACACAGGTTGTTTCTGTACCTTGGCAATTGTAAATAATGGTGTTGAGTCCTTTTTTTAATGTATCCATTATAGATTTATCACAAGTGAATTTTATAGGCTCCTGTAGATAGCTCTTTAAACCATGTAGGTAATAAAAACATACCATAGCATTTATATTTTTGTTACTTTATTTCTGATGGAAGCAGAAACAGTTAATATAATAGAAATCAAGAATTAACAATCTTATCAAAACTAGTCACTTGGCTTTAATCAAATAGCAAAAGATGAAGACGTTTCAGTTGATTCCATGTGTAATAACATTGACTGTAATATCACAATATGAAGTAAACTAGGCGTCTGAAGTCACTTTATGGAAAATCTTAAGATTTCATTCCTTTAGAAAAAATGTTTTTTTCATAAATCTGCTGTGTAAAACAAACTATGAATTTTGCTCTGTTATTAAGGTAATTTGTAAAACAGTGTTTTAGATAATCAATCAAAATATATATTGGTGTGAAAAACTTAAAAACATTTTTATATAATTAAAGTACCTTAAAATATTCCTAAGATGAGTTTCTGTACCTTAAGTAAGAGCCCACAGTAATTTATTATATATAGAATTAGAAAAATCTTATTATTTGCCTTTGTTTTCTTTTTTTAAACATTTATTATTATTTTTAAAACTTTGACCACCCAGTGCAGTATGTGGAATCATAGTTTCCTGACCAGGGATGGAACCCATGGCCCCTGCAGTGGACTAGTGGTATGGTCCTAACCACTGGATCACCAGGGAACCCTCCCCTTTCAAACTTTTTTTTCTTTAAAAAATTTTTTCTTTTGGGGCTTATGTGGTGGGTTAGCAGTTAAGAATCCAACTGCCAGTGCAGGGGACAAAGGTTTAATACCTGGTCTGGGAAGATTCCACAGGCCATGGAGCAGCTAAACCTGGGCACCACAACTACTGAGCCTGTTGTGCTCCAGAGTCCATACTCTGTAAAAAGAGAAGCCACCGCAATGAGAAGCCCATGCACTGCAGCTAGAGAGGAGCTCCTGCTTACCACAATTAGAGAAAGCCCTGGTATGGCAAAAATAAATAAATTTTTAAAGTCTTTTTTCATTCTTCTTTGAAAAACAATCTTATTTCATACTTGAAGAAAGTTATGTGATAAGTTAAAACTAATGTTCATAGATAACATTAGCCTTTGTAATTCTGAATCTATTTCAGTTGATAAGAATTTCTCATATAAATAAGATGTATATGTTACTTATTGAGATTAAAAGCTAATTAGTAATAATAATGCTTAATTTTATATGTCAGCTTGACAGGACTATGGAGTACCCAGACATTTGGTCAAACATTTTTTTTTCTCCTGGATGTATCTGTGAGGGTGTTTCTGGATGACATTAGTATTTGAATTAATAGTAGAATGAGTAAATAGATTGCCCTTTCTAATGTGAGTGGGCCCTATCCAGTCACTTTTGAGTGGGGCCTAGTTGAAGGCCTGAATACAACAACAAAATTGACCCTCTTAAAGTATGAGGAAACTCCTGCCTGACTGCTTCTGATCTGGAACATCAGTTCTTTTCTGCCTTTGGTCTTGAACTAAAACATCAGCTCTTTCTGGGTCTTGAGTCTACTAACATTTAGACTGGACCTACACTATTGGCTCTTCTGATTTTCAGGCCTTGAGACATGGAGCAGAATGATATCATTAGCTTTCCTGAATCTCCAGTTTGATGATTGCAGATTTGGGGATTAGTCCATCTCCATAATCATGTGAGCCCATTCCTTACAGTAAATCTTTTTCGTTTCTCTCTACAGACAGATACATAGACACAGACACACACACATACACATCCTGTTAATTCTGTTTCTCTGGAGAACCCTAATACAGATTGTTATCAAGAGTGGTTCTAGGGGAACAAATATTTAAGAATGAATGTTTTGAGTCTGTTCTAGACTTTCGGGAATTGACTTTCTAATCTTATTAGATTTTAATACTAATGACTCCATTTCCAGTAGTAGAGAAGGCACTGATAGTCCACAGTGTAATCTACCAATACAAATGTGCAAAATATCATGTTAATCAATACTTACTGTTAATCAGTACTTAAGTGATTGATACTGTTCATCAATCACTTACAAGAAACAAGGAGAATGACTTTGTGAAATGAGGACTATTAAGGTAAGAGAAACCCAAGTAACATCGTAGGTGTTACAAGAGGGCATCAGAGGCCAGACACACTGAAACCATACTCACAGAAAACTAGTCAACCTAATCACACTAGGACCACAGCCTTGTCTAACTAAATGAAACCAAGCCATGCCCGCAGGGCAACCCAAGACGGGCGGGTCATGGTGGAGAGGTCTGACAGAATGTGGTCCACTGGAGAAGGGAATGGCAAACCACTTCAGTATGCTTGCCTTGAGAACCCCATGAACAGTATGAAAGTGCAAAATGATAGGATACTGAAAGAGGAACTCCCCAGGTCAGTAGGTGCCCAATATGCTACTGGAGATCAGTGGAGAAATAACTCCAGAAAGAATGAAGGGATGGAGCCAAAGCAAAAACAATACCCAGTTGTGCATGTGACTGGTGATAGAAGCAAGGTCCAATGCTGTAAAGAGCAATATTGCATAGGAACCTGGAATGTCAGGTCCATGAATCAAGGCAAATTGGAAGTGGTCAAACAAGAGATGGCAAGGGTGAACGTCGACATTCTAGGAATCAGCGAACTAAAATGGACTGGAATGGGTGAATTTAACTCAGATGACCATTATATCTACTACTGCGGGCAGGAATCCCTCAGAAGAAATGGAGTAGCCATCATGGTCAACAAAAGAGTCCGAAATGCAGTACTTGGATGCAATCTCAAAAACGACAGAATGATCTCTGTTCGTTTCCAAGGCAAACCATTCAATATCACAGTTATCCAAGTCTATGCCCCAACCAGTAATGCTGAAGAAGCTGAAGTTGAACGGTTTTATGAAGACCTACAAGACCTTTTAGAACTAACACCCAAAAAAGATGTCCTTTTCATTATAGGGGACTGGAATGCTAAAGTAGGAAGTCAAGAAACACCTGGAGTAACAGGCAAATTTGGCCTTGGAATGCGGAATGAAGCAGGGCAAAGACTAATAGAGTTTTGCCAAGAAAATGCACTGGTCATAGCAAACACCCTCTTCCAGCAACACAAGAGAAGACTCTACACATGGACATCACCAGATGGTCAACACCGAAATCAGATTGATTATATTCTTTGCAGCCAAAGATGGAGAAGCTCTATACAGTCAACAAAAACAAGACCAGGAGCTGACTGTGGCTCAGATCATGAACTCCTTATTTCCAAATTCAGACTTAAATTGAAGAAAGTAGGGAAAACCGCTAGACCATTCAGGTATGACCTAAATCAAATCCCTTATGATTATACAGTGGAAGTGAGAAATAGATTTAAGGGCCTAGATCTGATAGACAGAGTTCCTGATGAACTATGGAATGAGGTTCGTGACATTGTACAGGAGACAGGGATCAAGACCATCCCCATGGAAAAGAAATGCAAAAAAGCAAAATGGCTGTCTGGAGAAGCCTTACAAATAGCACTGAAAAGAAGAGAGGCGAAAAGCAAAGGAGAAAAGAAAAGATATAAGCATCTGAATGCAGAGTTCCAAAGAATAGCAAGAAGAGATAAGAAAGCCTTCTTCAGCAATCAATGCAAAGAGATAGAGGAAAACAACAGAATGGGAAAGACTAGAGATCTCTTCAAGAGAATTGGAGATACCAAGGGAACATTTCATGCAAAGATGGGCTCGATAAAGGATAGAAATGGTATGGACCTAACAGAAGCAGAAGATATTAAGAAGAGGTGGCAAGAATACACAGAAGAACTGTACAGAAAAGATCTTCACGACCCAGATAATCATGAGGATGTGATCACTAATCTAGAGCCAGACATCTTGGAATGTGAAGTCAAGTGGGCCTTAGAAAGCATCACTAAGAACAAAGCTAGTGGAGGTGATGGAATTCCCGTTGAGCTGTTTCAAATCCTGGAAGATGATGCTGTGAAAGTGCTGCACTCAATATGCCAGCAAATTTGGAAAACTCAGCAGTGGCCACAGGACTGGAAAAGGTCAGTTTTCATTCCAATTCCAAAGAAAGGCAATGCCAAAGAATGCTCAAACTACCGCACAATTGCACTCATCTCACACGCTAGTAAAGTAATGCTCAAAATTCTCCAAGCCAGGCTTCAGCAATATGTGAACCGTGAACTCCCTGATGTTCAAGCTGGTTTTAGAACAGGCAGAGGAACCAGAGATCAAATTGCCAACATCCGCTGGATCATGGAAAAAGCAAGAGAGTTCCAGAAAAACATCTATTTCTGCTTTATTGACTATGCCAAAGCCTTTGACTGTGTGGATCACAATAAACTGTGGAAAATTCTGAAAGAGATGGGAATACCAGACCACCTAACCTGCCTCTTGAGAAATCTGTATGCAGGTCAGGAAGCAACAGTTAGAACTGGACATGGAACAACAGACTGGTTCCAAATAGGAAAAGGAGTACGTCAAGGCTGTATATTGTCTCCCTGCTTATTTAACTTATATGCAGAGTACATCATGAGAAACGCTGGACTGGAAGAAACACAAGCTGGAATCAAGATTGCCGGGAGAAATATCAATAACCTCAGATATGCTGATGACACCACCCTTATGGCAGAAAGTGAGGAGGAGCTAAAAAGCCTCTTGATGAAAGTGAAGGAGGAGAGCGAAAAAGTTGGCTTAAAGCTCAACATTCAGAAAACGAAGATCATGGCATCCGGTCCCATCACTTCATGGGAAATAGATGGGGAAACAGTGGAAACAGTGTCAGACTTTATTTTTTTGGGCTCCAAAATCACTGCAGATGGTGACTGCAGCCATGAAATTAAAAGACGCTTACTCCTTGGAAGAAAAGTTATGACCAACCTGGATAGTATATTCAAAAGCAGAGACATTACTTTGCCGACTAAGGTCCGCCTAGTCAAGGCTATGGTTTTTCCTGTGGTCATGTATGGATGTGAAAGTTGGACTGTGAAGAAAGCTGAGCGCCGAAGAATCGATGCTTTTGAACTGTGGTGTTGGAGAAGACTCTTGAGAGTCCCTTGGACTGCAAGGAGATCCAACCAGTCCATTCTGAAGGAGATCAACCCTGGGATTTCTTTGGAAGGAATGATGCTAAAGCTGAAACTCCAGTACTTTGGCCACCTCATGCGAAGAGTTGACTCATTGGAAAAGAGTCTGATGCTGGGAGGGATTAGGGGCAGGAGGAGAAGGGGACGACAGAGGATGAGATGGCTGATGGCATCACTGACTCGATGGATGTGAGTGTGGGTGAACTCCGGGAGTTGGTGATGGACAGGGAGGCCTGGCGTGCTGCGATTCATGGCGTCGCAAAGAGTCAGACACGACTGAGCGACTGAACTGACTGATGGTAGGAGAGAACAAATGGAAGCCACCAGTACTGTTCCTGGATCATAGAAAAAGCAAGGGAATTAAAAAAAAAAATCTGCTTCATTGACTGTGCTATGCCTTTGACTCTGTGGATCATACAAACTGTGAAAAATACTTAAGATATATGTATACTAGATCACCTTACCTGTCTCCTGAGAAACCTGTATGGAGTATAAGAAGCAACAGTTAGAACCAGGCAGGGAATGAGAGACTGGTCCAAAATTGGGAAAGTAGTATGTCAAGGTTGTATATTATTACCCTGATTATTTAACTTACATGCAGAGCACATCATGTGAAAGGCCCGGCTGCAGGAAGCACAAGCTGGAATCAAGATTGCTGGGAGAAATATCAATGACCTCAGACATGCAGATGATACTGCTCTAATGGCAAAAAAGCAAAGGGGAACTAAGAAGTTTTTGATGAGGTCAAAAGAGGAGAGTGAAAAAGTTGGCTTAAGACTCACCATTAAAAAAACTAAAATTGTGGTATCTGGTTTGAATCAAGATTGCTGGGAGAAATATCAATGACCTCAGACATGCAGATGATACTGCTCTAATGGCAAAAAAGCAAAGGGGAACTAAGAAGTTTTTGATGAGGTCAAAAGAGGAGAGTGAAAAAGTTGGCTTAAGACTCACCATTAAAAAAACTAAAATTGTGGTATCTGGTTCCATCACTTCATGGCAAATAGATGGGGGAAAAGTGGAAACAGTGACAGACTTTATTTTCTTGGGCTCCAAAATCACTGAAGGCAGTGCCTGCAGCCGTGAAATTAAAAGACACTTGCTCCTTGGAAGAAAAGCCATGACAAACCTAGACAGTCTTCAAAAGCAGAGACATCACTTTGCTGACAAAGGTCCGTATAGTCACACCTGTGGTTTTTCCACTAGTCATGTATGAATGTGAGAGTTGGACCATAAAGAAGGCTGAGTTCTGAAGAATTGATGTATTCAAATTGTGGTTCTGGAAAAGATTCTTGAGAGTCCTTTGGACAGCTTGGAGATCAAGCTAGTCAATCCTAAAGAAAATCAATCCTGAATATTCATTGGAAGGACTTATGCTGAAACTGAAGCTCCAATACTTTGGCCAGTTCAGGAAAAGACTCTGATGCTGGGAAAGATTGAGAGCAAGAGGAGAGGTGGATGGCAGAGGATGAGATGATTGTATGGCATTACCAACTCAATGGACATGAGTTTAAGCAAACTCCAGGAGGTAGTGAAGGACAGGGAAGCCTGGCGTGTTGCAGTCCATTGGGTCACAAAGAGTCAGACTCAGTGACTGGACTTCAACAGTATTGTTCTTATATAGGAAAATAGTAATCCAAAGCTTATTCCTAGAGAGATTGGAGAGATTGGTGCCACCATCAAGGACTTGAAAGTTGCAGGGGTGGTAATTTTCAGCACATTCCCATTTAGTGCACTTATTTGGCCTTTGCAGAGGACAGATGGACCTTGGAGAATGACAATGAATAATTGTAACCTTAACCAGGTGGTGATCGTAACTGCAGCTATTTGTGCCAGATAACATTTCATTACTTGAGCATATTAACATATCCTCTGGTACCTGGTTTGTGTGGATAATTGATCTAGCCAGTGTTTTTTTCTCCATATCTGTCAATAAAGATCACCAGAATCAGCTTGCTTTCAGCTGGCAAGGTCAGAAATACCCCTTCACTGTTCAACTTCAGGGGTATATCAACTCTCCAACTCTGTCATAATTTAGTTTGTAAGAATCTTGATTATTTCCCTTCTGACAAGATACCATACTGGTCCATTACATTGGTAACATTACTCTGATCAGACCTAGTGAGCACGAAGTAGCAACTACTCTAGACTTGTTGGTAAGACATCTGCATGTCAGAGGAGGGAGATTAATCCTACAAAAATACAGGGGCTTAAAAACCTGTACTCCAAAAACTGTTAGATGTGATGGAAGAAATTGAAAATGACACAAACAGATGGAAAGATATACTGTGTTCTTGGATTATATGAATGCAGCTGCTGCTGCTAAGTCACTTCAGTCGTGTCCGACTCTGTGCGACCCTGTAGACGGCAGCCCACCAGGCTCTGCCGTCCCTAGGATTCTCCAGGCAAGAACACTGGAGTGGGTTGCCATTTCCTTCTCCTGGATTATATGAATAAATATTGTTAACATGAGCATACTCCCCCAAGCAATCTTCGTATTCAGTACAATCCCTATTAAATTACCAATGGCATTTTTCATCTAACTAGAACAAAAATCTTTTAAGTTTATATGGAAACACAAAAGACCCCAAATAGCCAAAGCAGTCTTGAGAAAGGAGAACAAAGCTGAAGGAATCAGACTCCCTGACTCCACTCTATACTACAAAGCTACAGTAATTAAAACAGTATAGTACTGACACAAAAACTGACTAACGGAACAGGGTAGAAAGCCCCCAAAATAAACCTATGCACTTATTGTCAGTTAATCTATGATAAAGGAGGCAAGAATATATAATGGAAAAAAGACAGTTTCTTTAATAAGTGGTGCTGGGAAAACTGGATATCTACATCTAAAAGAATGATATTAGACCAGTCTTTAACATCATACACAAAAATAAACTCAAAGTGGATTGAAGACCTCATCCTAAGGCTAGATGGATACTATAAAACTCCTAGTGGAAACTGTAGGCAGAATACTCTGACATAAATCATGACAGTATCTTTTGGGATCTGTCTCCTAGAGTAATGAATATAAAACCAAAAATAAACAAATGGGACCTAATTTAATTTAAGGGTTTTTGCACAGCAAAGTGTGAAAGTGTTAGTCGCTCAGTTGTGTCTGACTCTTTGCAAGCCCATGGCCTGTGGCCTGACAGGCTCCTCTGTCCTTGGAATTTTCCAGGCAAGAATACTAGAGTGGGTTGCCATTCCCTTCTCCAGGGGATCTTCCTGACCCAAGGATCAAACCCAGGTCACCTGCACTGCAGGCAGATTCTTTATTGTTTGAGCTACCAGGGAAGCCCAGGGAAGGAAACCATAAACAAAATAAAAAGACAACCTACAAACTAGGAGAAAATGTTTGAAAATTGATTCACTTGCTGCTGCTGCTAAGTCCCTTCAGTTGTGTCCGACTCTGTGTGACCCCATAGACGGCAGCCCACCAGGCTCCCCCACTTGACAAGGGCTTAATTTCCAAAACATATAAACAGCTCATACAGCTTAGTATTTAAAGAAAAAAAAATAAAAAAAAGGATAGATGTAAGTAGACATTTCCCCAAAGAAAGCTTACAGATGGCTACCAGGCAAATGAAAAGATGCTCAATATTGCTAATTATTACAGAAATGCAAGTCAAAACTGCAATGAGTTATCGCCTGTTGCCAGTCAGAATGACTTATCATTAAAAAATCTACAACAATAAATGCTGAAGAGGATGTGGAGAAAAAAGAGCCCTCCTACAGTGTTGGTTGGAATGTAAATTAGTGCAGCCACTAAGAACAGTATGAAGGTTCCTTAAAAAACTAAAACTAGAGTTAAATATGACCCAGCAATCCCACTCTTGAGCATATATCCAGAGAAAACTCTATAAAACTTTGAAGAAAGATATGCACCCCAATGTTCATGGCAGCACTATATACAATAGCCAAGGCATGGAAGTAATCTAACTGTCCACTGGCAAATTAATGGATAGAGAAGATGTGGTGTGTGTGTGTGAGTGTGTGTATTTATACACATACATACATACAAATGAAATATACTGTGCCACCAAAAAGAATGAAATTATGCCATTTGCAACAACATGAATGGACTTAGAAATGATCATATTAAGTGAAGTGCATCAGAAATAGATAAGTGTCATATAGTTATATGTGGAATCTAAAAAAAAATGATACAAATGAGCTTATTTACAAAAGAGAAATATACTCACAGACATAGAAAACAGATTTATCGTTACCAAAGGGAAAGAAGGGATTGGGGGAGAAATAAATTAGGAGTTTGGGATTAACATATACACACTACTAATATAAAATAGGTAAACAATAAGGACCTCATTTATAGCACAGGGAACTATCCTCAATATCTTATAATAATCTATAATGAAAAAGAATCTGAAAAAGAATGTGTGTGTGTATATATATATATATATTTAGTCACTAAGTCATGTCTGACTCTTTTGTGACACCATGGACTGTAGCCTGCCAGGCTCTTCTGTCCATGGGATTTCCCAGGCAAGAATACTCAAATATATATATGTATAATGCAATCACTTTGCTATACACTTGAAACTAATGCAACACTGTAAATTATCGTTGTTGTTTTTCAGTCTCCCAGTCGTGTCCCACTCTTTGCAGCCCCATGGACTGCAGAACGCCAGGCCTCCCTGGCCTCCCAGTCCTCACCATCTCCTGGCATTTTCCCAAGTTCATGTTTATTGCATTGGTGATGCTGTCCAGCCATCTCATCCTCTGACATCCTCTTCTCCTTCTGCCCTCAATGTTTCCCAGCATCAGGGACTTTTCCAATGTCGTCTGTTCTCATCAGATGATCAAAATACAGGAGCTTCAGCTTTAGCACCAGTCCTTCCAGTGAATATTCAGGATTTCCCTTAATATTGACTGATTTGATCTCCTTGCTGTCCAAGGGACTTTCAGGATCTTCTCCAGCACTACAGTTTGAAGGGCTCAGTTCGTTGGTGTTCTGCCTTCGTTACAGTCCAGCTCTCACAACCACACATGACCACTGGGAAGACCATAGCCTTGACTGTATGGACCTTTGTCGGCAGAGTAATGTCTCTGCTTTTCAACACACTGTTTGGGTTTGTCATCGCTTCCCTGCCAAGAAGCACTAGTCTTCTGATTTCATGGCTGCAGTCACTGTCCACAGTGATTTTGGAGCCCAAGAAGAGGAAATCTGTCACTACTTCCACCTTCTCCTCCTCCATTTGCCATGCAGTAGTGGAGCCAGATGCCATGATCCTAGTTTTTTTAAATATTTAGTCTTAAGCTGGCTCTTTCACTCTGCTTCTTCCCCTCGTCAAAAGGCTCTTTAGTTCCTCTTTGCTCTCTGCTGTTAGAGTGGTATCAGCTGCATGTCTGTTGCTGTTGCTATTTCTCCCGCCTATCTTGTAGCTCATCCAGCCCAGCATTTCTCATAGTGTGCTCAGCATATAGGTTAAACAGAGTGACAGCAGACAGCTCTGTCATACTCCTTTCTCGATCTTGAACTGATCAGTTGTTCCACATAGGGTTCTAACTGTTACTTCTTGACCTGCATACAGGTTTCTCAGGAGACAGATTAGATTGTCTGGTATTCCTATCTCTCCCATCCCTCTCTCTTATATATAAATTAATTACGCTTTAATTTAAAACAATTTTTAAAAAGAAAAAAGTACAGGGGCCTTCTTCCTCAGTGAACTATCTGGGAGTTGAATGGTATGGGGCATGTTGAGATATCACTTCTAAGGTGGAAGATAAGTTGTTACACCCGACCCCTCTAAAAAGACACAAAATGCATTGTTACCCTCTTTGGATTTTAGAGGCAACCTATTTCTTCTTTGGATGTGTTACTTCAGCCCATTTACCAAGTGCTCTTAGTGTGGTAGTCTGCAACAGCTTTAGCCTTGCAAGCTGCTCTTCTACTTAGGCCATATGATCAAGCAGATCCAATAATGTCTGAAGTGTCAGTGACGTATAGAGGTGCTGTTTGGACTCTTTGACAGGTTGTTTTTAGGTGAATTGCAGCACAGGGCATTGGGACTTTGGAGCCTAGCTCTACCATCCTCTGTAGATAACTACTTTTCTTTTGAGCAACAGCTTATAGCCAGCTTCTGTGCCTTAGTAGAGACTGAAAGATTAACCACAGGCCACCAAATTATCATGTGACCTGAGCTGCCCATTATGAGCTAGATGTTAAAGTTGGGCACGCCCAGCAGCACTCCATCATCAAATGGAAGGGATATATACACGATTGGACCAGAGAGGCCCTGAAGACATAAGTAAGTTACATGAAGAAATGGCCCAACTGCTCATTCCTACTACACTGCTTTCTCTTTCTCACTTTGTACCAGTTGCCTCTTAGAGAGTTGACAGGGGAGGAGAATTGCCTTGTTTAAGATGGTTTTGCATGACATTCAGGTGTCACCCAAAAGTGAACTGCTTTAGTATTATAGTCCCTTTCTAGTCCACAAAGAGCACTGGTAAAGGAAAATTGTCTGATTGGGCAGAACTTCAAGCACAGTACCTGGTTTGCTTGTAAGGAGAAATGGCCAGATATGTGATTATATATCAGTTCATGGGCTGTGGCCACTGGTCTGGCTGAGACTACAAAGGAACATTTTTAGAAAACTGTTGGCAAGGATATTTGAAGAAGAGGAATGTGGATAAATCTCTTGGAATAGGTAAAAAAAAAATGTAAAGATGTTTATCTCATGTAAATATTCACCAAAGAGTGGCCTCAGGAGAAGAGAATTTTAATAATTAAGTGAATAGGATGACTTGTTCTCCGGATACCAGTCAGCATCTTTCCCTAGCCACCCTGCGATCATCAATAGGCTCATGGACAAAGTGGCCACAGGGCGTGGATGGAGGTTATCCATAGGCTCAGCAACAAAGACTTCTACTCACTGTGTCCACCCTGGCCACAGCCATCCATGAGTGCCCAGTCTGCCAGCTGCAGTGACTAAAACTGAGCCTCTGATACATTGCCATTCCCTGAGGTGATTAGCCTATTGCCTGTTGGCGGGTTGATTATGTTGGACCACTTCCACTGTGAAAGGGGCAGCAGTTTGTTCTTACTGGACTGGGGTGCTTATGCTGGATACAGATTTGCCTTCCCTGAATGTATGACTTCTGCAAAAACTGCCACCCATGAACCTAACAGAATGCTTTATCCACTGTCATGATATTCCACACAGAACCGCAGAACTGCTTCTGATTAAGGAACTCACTTCATAGCAAATGCAGTGCCATGGGCTCATGTTCATGGAATTCACTTGTCTTATGTTCTCCACTATCCTGAAGTAGCTGGCTTAATAGTAAAAATATAATTACTGTTACTTTTAAGGAGCTTAAAGTTAATTATTATTTTTCTAACCTAGTATCTTTAGTGCCTAGTACAGTTTTTGCAATATAAAGGTTCTGAATAATTATTTGTTAAATTAAATTAACTTGAAATAGAATTTATGGAGTTACTATAATTAATTTGATATATAAAATTTGATAGATGAGGATGTAAGAGCCCCTCTTAACAGGGGGTGAAATACGAGTATGTCACAGGAAAAGTGTGAGGATTCATCTGGTCGAGGATGTGTGCAGAGCAGGACCCAAGACCAGGGTTGCTGTCAACAAGCTGGCATTGCTTTGTTCAGTTCAATCCAGTCACTCAGTCTTGTCCGACTCTATGTGACCCCATGAATTGCAGCATGCCAGGCCTCCCTGTCCATCACCAACTCCCGGAGTTCACCCACACTCACGTGCATCATGTCAGTGATGCCATCCAGCCATCTCATCCTCTGTCATCCCCTTCTCCTCCTGCCTCCAATCCCTCCCAGCATCAGGGTCTTTTCCAATGAGTCAACTCTTTGCATGAGGTGGCCAAAGTATTGGAGTTTCACCCTCAGCATCAGTCCTTCCAATGAACACCTAGGACTGGTCTCATTTAGGATGGACTGGTTGGATCTCCTTGCAATGCAGGGGACTCTCAAGAGTCTTCTCCAACACCACAGTTCAAAGCATCAATTCTTCGGCACTCAACTTTCTTCACAGTCTAACTCTCACATCCATACATGACCACAGGAAAAACCATAGCCTTGACTAGACGGACCTTAGTCGGCAAAGTAATATCCTTGCTTTTTAATGTGCTATCTAGGTCAGTCATAAGTTTCCTTCCAAGGAGTAAGCGTCTTTTAATTTCATGGCTGCAGTCACCATCTGCAGTGATTTTGGAGCCCCCCAAAATAAAGTCTGACACTGTTTCCACTGTTTCCCATCTATTTGCCATGAAGTGATGGGACCGGATGCCATGATCTTGGTTTTCTGAATGCTGAGCTTTAAGCCAACTTTTTCACTCTCCTCTTTCACTTTCATCAAGAGGCTTTTTAGTTCCTCTTCACTTTCTGCCATAAGGGTGGTGTCATCTGCATATCTGAGGTGATTGATATTTCTCCCGCAGTCTTGATTCCAGCTTGTACTTCTTCCAGCCCAGCATTTCTCATGATGTACTCTGCATATAAATTAAATAAGCAGGGTGACAATATACAGCCTTGATGTACTCCATTTCTTATTTGGAACCAGTCTGTTCCATGTCCAGTTCTAACTGTTGCTTCCTGAACTGCATATAGGTTTCTCAAGAGGCACGTCAGGTGGTCTGGTATTCCCATTTTTTTCAGAATTTTCCACAGTTTATTGTGATCCACACAGTCAAAGGCTTTGATATAGTCAATAAAGCAGAAATAGATGTTTTTCTGGAACTCTCTTGCTTTTTTCATGATCCAGTGGATGTTGGCAATTTGATCTCTAGTTCCTCTGCCTTTTCGAAAAACCAGCTTGAACATCTGGAAGTTTGTGGTTCACGTATTGCTGAAGCCTGGCTTGGAGAATTTTGAGCATTACTTTACTAGCATGTGAGATGAGTGCAATTGTGCGGTAGTTTGAGCATTCTTTGGCATTGCCTTTCTTTGGGATTGGAATGAAAGCTGACCTTTTCCAGTCTTGTGGCCACTGGTGAGTTTTCCCAATTTGCTGGCGTATTGAGTGCAGCACTTTCACAGTATCATCTTTCAGGATTTGAAAGAGCTCCACTGGAATTCCATCATCTCCACTAGCTTTGTTCGTAGTGATGCTTTCTAAGGGCCAGTTGACTTCACATTCCAGGATATCTGGCTCTAGGTGAGTGATCACACCATTGTGATCATCTTGGTCGTGAACATCTTTTTTTTGTACAGTTCTTCTGTGTATTCTTTAGCGTAAGCAGCAAAGTGAAGGTGATAAAGCCAGAGGGTCTGATTAAACAGCCCACAATGCTACTTTCCAAAGGGCTGTTGCAGTTTATAATGCTATCAGCAATGATGAGGGAACCAAATTTACTGTCTTAATAAAAAAATTTAGTATATATGATGATACCTCACAATTTCTTTAATTTGTGTATATCTGATTAATAGTATGGGCCTCCCAGGTGGCACAGTGGTAAAGAATCCACCTGCCAATGCAGGAGACACAAGAGATGTGGGTTTGATCCCTTGGTCGGGAAGATCCTCTGGAGTAGAAAAGGGCAACCCACTCCAGTATTGTTGCCTGGAAAATTCCATGGACAGAGGAGCCTGGAGGGCTACAGTCCCTGGGGTCACAAAGAGTTGGACACGATTGAGCAACTGAGTTTGGGGGCATAAAATTTGAGGACATAATAGTTATTATGAACATCGTCTCTAGCTTCTAAATAGTTTACTGGGATATTTTCTTGGGACTAGCCTGGTTTTCTAGTGGTTAAGAATCTGACTGCCAGTGCAGGGAGCATGGGTTCAATCCCTGGTCTGGGGAGATTCTACATGCTGCAAGATAACTAAGCCCGTGCGCTGCACCTACTGAGCCTATGCACACTAGAGCCCGTACTCTGAAACAAGAGAAGCCGCTGCAGTGAGAACCCTATGCACAGCAAGTAGAGAGTGGCTCCCACTCACCATAACTAGGGAAAGCCCACAGGCAGCAATGAAGACCCAGCACAGCCAAAAATACATTTCTAAGAAAAAATTTCCTTGTTGCCTTACAAATTTTGTTTGTTTTATACCCCCTTTGATTTGTTTAATAGTTGAGATTTATTACATATTTTTCTGTCATATACAAAACCATTCCTCCCCTTGCTAACTCCTTCCCATAACTGATAGTCATTTGCCAGTGAAATATTTTCTTTTTAATGTTTTACTATTTAATTTTTCCACTAATCATATGTTTCATTTCTCACTGACATAATTAGTCATATCTGCTTCAGTAACTCTGAACACAGGGCAGGAAGCCACTGTGCTGGTCTTAAGTCACTTGAACCATCTCCATCAAAATCACCTAAAGTGCTTAGGGAAAATGCAATTTCCTGGGGCTCTAAATTACAGTTACTGATTGAGAATGTGAGGGGGATAAGCATCAATAATTTGCATCTTTAACAAGCTCCCCAGGGGATTACTAAACTTGAAGAATCATTGTACTAAGCTGTGTTCTCAACCTTTTTTTCCCCCTGTATAAGTACCTAACCCTAACTTAATGCAAATATAAAAGCAAAAGCCTATGCAGTTTCAAATACCTAAGATAATCCACTGATTTCACTTTCCCTAAACTACTTATATGGGAGGAATCTACTTTTAAAGTAAAAATTTTTTAAAGTGAGGGAAATGTTATGATTTTGTTTGTGGGTAACTTCTCTAATAAATGATTACCTCAGTTAATAGTTATATTTCTGGTAAACTTCATCCTTTCAGTATCTTCAGATTCTTTCTTTTAGGACTTTTGCATTTGTTCTCTTTTCTATAATGTAACATACATGTGTTTGTGTAAACATAATAAATGTTTCCCTCATTGAATATAAAATTTCAAAACATTTTAAGATGAGTTGACCATGTTAGCCTCAAAGTTCACCAGTTTCAGTACATTTCTGTGAAGCTGCTTAATAAGTTAAAATAAATTTTATGTTTAAATAGTTAAAAATTTCTAGTTCATTTAAAAATATTGATATTTATTATATATTCTAGGCATTTACACTGTTTGCTACACATTTCCTGGAACTGTGCCAGATAGATGTTCTATATCCTAATGTGGAAAACATGCATTTTGAAGTTCAACATGTAAAGAACACTTCAAGGAATAAAGAAGCAATCTTGTATACCTACAAACTTTCTAAGGGACTCACAGAAGAAAAAAATTATGGTATGCATATAGAAATTTTATATATGTATACTATATATATATGTGTGTGTATGTATATAAATGTGTGTTTATGCTGAAATACTATATATTCTCAAAAGATAAACTTTCTTTCCTGTTTATTTGACTATCCGTCTAAGCAATTTTATCTTTCATTCTTTTGAATGCTTCTATGTTCTAAGACTGTATTTTTTTATGTCAAATTCACATTTTTATGTATTAAGCTTGTTTCAAAAACATATTAACAGTAACTATGTAGAATTATAATACATGGGAGCCCCAGAAGTATGTTTCTATACTTAGGAAAATGTAATTTAGTTATACTTGAAAGTTATATATGGAATTGGAAATTATATATTTCTTAGACACTCTTTTAGTAACAAGGTCCTTCCTCTGTTTTCTTCAGATTTGGAGAACTTGGTAATTAAATCTTAAGTCTTAAAATGGAATGTGTTACCAAATTATGTGTGTTCATAAAATTGGTTAGATATTTTCTATCTAAATCATTATGATACATGTAAAGTTGACAGATTCAGGGAATTTTCAATTGACTTTTACCTTGTTCAGTCGCTTAGTCATGTCTGACTCTTCATGACCTATGGACTGCAGCACACCTGGCTTCCCTGTCCTTCACCATCTCCTGGAGCTTGCTCAAACTCATGTCCACTGAGTCGGTGATGCCATCCAACCATCTCGTCCACCATCATCCCCTTCTCCTCCTGCCTTCAGTCTTTCCCAGCATCAGGGTCTTTTCTAGTGAGCTGGCTCTTCTCATCAGATGGCCAAAGTATTGGAGCTTCAGCTTCAGCATTAGTCCTTCCAATGAATATTCAAGATTGATTTTATTTAGGATTGACTGGTTTGATATCCTTGCAGTCCAGGGGACTATCAGGAGTCTTCCAACACCACAGTTCAAAAATATTAATTCTTCAGTGCTCAGCCTTCTTTATGGTCCAACTCTCACATCCATACATGACTACTGAAAAAACCATAGCTTTGACTATACAGACCTTTGTTGGCAAAATAATGTTTCTGTTTTTTAACATGCTGTCTAGGTTTGTCATAGCTTTTCTTCCAAGGAGCAAGTGTATTTTAATTTCATGGCTTCTGTCCCCATCTGCAGTGATTTTGGAGCCCAAGAAAATAAAGTCTCTCACTGTTCCCATTATTTCCCCATCTATTTGCCAAGAAGTGATGGGACCAGATGCCGTGATCTTCATTTCCTGAATATTGAGTTTTAAGCCAGCTTTTCACTCTCCTCTTTCTCCTTCGTCAAGAGGGTCTTTAGTTCCTCTTAGTTTTATTCACTAGGGTGTGTCATCTGCATATCTGAGGTTATTGCTATTTCTTCTGACAATCTTGATTCCAGCTTGTGCTTCATCCAGCCCAGCATTTTTCTATCAGATCTAATCCCTTGAATCTGTTTGTCACTTCCACTGTATGATTTTAAGGGATTTGATTTAGGTCATATTCGAATGGCCTAGTAATTTTGCAATAAAGAATTCATAATCTGAGCCACAGTCAGCTCCTGGTCTTGTTTTTGCTAACGTATGGAGCTTCTCCATCTTCAGCGACAAAGAATATAATCAGTCTGATTTTGGTATTGACCATCTGATTTTCATGTGTAGAGTCATCTCTTGTTTTGTTGGAAGAGGGTGTTTGCTATGACCAGTGCTTTTTCTCAGCAAAACTCTGTTAGCCTTTGCCCTGCTTCATTTTGTACTCCAAGGCCAAACTTGCCTTGGAGTTACCCAGGTATCTCTTGACTTCGTACTTTTGCATTCTAGTCCCCTGTAATAAAAAGGACATCTTTTTTGGGTGTTAATTCTAGAAGGTCTTGTAGGGCTTCATAGAATTACTCAGCTTCAGCTGCTTTGGCATTAGTGGTTGGGGCAAAGACTTGGATTACTGTGATATTCAATGGTTTGCCTTGGAAATGAGATCATTCTGTCATTTTTAAGACTGCACCCTAGTACTGCATTTTGGGCTCTTTTGTTGACGTTGAGGGCTACTCTATTTCTTCCAAGGGATTCTTCACCACAGTAGTAGATGTAATGGTCATCTAAATTAAATTCACCCATTCCAGTTCATTTTGGTTCACTGATTCCTAAAATGTTGATGTTCACTCTTGCCATCTCCTGTTTGACCACTTCCAATTTACCTGAAAACACAGACCTAACATTCCAGATTCCTAAGCAATATTGTTCTTTACAGCATTAGACTTACTTTCACCACTAGACACACCCACAACTGGGTGTTGTTTCTGTTTTGGCTCAGCCTCTTTATTCCTTCTGGAGCTATTTCTCACTCTTCTCCAGTACCATATTGGGCCCTACTAACCTGGGGAGTTCATCTTTCAGTGTCATACGTTTGCCTTTTCATACTGTTAATGGAGTTTCAAGGCAAGAATGCGTAAATGGTTTGCTGTTCCCTTCTCCAGTGGACCACATTTTATCAGAACTTTGCAGCATGACCTGTCTGTCTTGAGTGGCTATACATGGCATGGCTCATAGTTTCACTGAGTTAGACACGTCTGTGATCCATGTGACCTGTTTTGCTAGTTTCCTGTAATTGTGGTTTTCATTCTGTCTGCTCTCTTATGGATGAGGATAAGAGGTTTGTGGAAACTTCCTGATGGGAGGGACACCCTTTGTGGAAAACTAGGTCTTGCTCTGATGGGTGAGACCATCCTCAGTATATCTTTAATCCAATTTTCTGCTGATGTGGTGTGGTTGTGGTCCCTCCGAGGCCAAACTATTGCAGGAGTAATGGTGACCTCCTTCAAAGGACTTACCCCACTACAATGAAGCTCCTAGGACTGTTGTGGTCAGTGCCCCTGACCCTTGGCAGGCCACTGTCGACCCACGCCTCCATTGGAGACTTCTGGACACTCACAGGCAAGTCTGGTTCAGCCTCTTGCAGGGTCACTGCTCCTGTCTTCTAGGTCCTGGTGCACACAAGGTTTTGTTGTGCCCTCAAAGAATTTGTTTCCCCAGTCCTTTGGAAGTTTTGTTATCAAGTCCCTTCAAAGTCAAATTCCTTCGGGGTTCTCAGGCCCTTTGCCAGGTTCCCAGGTTGGGAAATCTGTTGTGGGCCCTAGAACTGCAACAGTACAAGAACTTCTTGGGTATAATCTAAATCTAAGATAGTGGCAGAGTACATCATGAGAAATGCTGGGCTGGATAAAGCACAAGCTGGAATCAAGATTGCCAGGAGAAATATCAGGAACCTCAGATATGCAGATGACACCACCCTTATGGCAGAAAGTCTAGAACTAAAGAGCCTGTTGATGAAAGTGAAAGAGGAGAGTGAAAAAGTTGGTTTAAAGCTCAACATTCGGAAAACTAAGATCATGGCATCCAGTCCCATCACTTCGTGGTAAATAGATGAGGAAACAGTAGAAAAAGTGGCTCACTTTATTTTGGGGGGCTCCAAATCACTGCAGATGGTGATTGAGCCATGAAATTGAAAGACACTTACTCCTTGGAAGGAAAGTTATGGCCAACCTAGACAGCATATTAAAAAGCAGAGACATTGCTTTGTCAACAAAGGTCCATCTAGGTAAGGCTATAGTTTTTCCAGTAGTCATGTATGGATGTGAGAGTTGGACTATAAAGTAAGCTGAGCACCGAAAAACTGGTGCTTTTGAACTGTGGCTTGAAGAAGACTCTTAAGAGTCCCTTGGACTGCAAGGAGATCCAGCCAGTCCATCCTAAAGGAGATCTGTCCTGGTTGTTCATTGGAAGGACTGATGTTGAAGCTGAAACTCCAATACTTTGGCCACCTGATGTGAAGAGCTGACTTATTTGAAAAGACCCTTATGCTGGGAAAGATTGAGGACAGGAGGAGAAGGGGACAACAGAGGATGAGATGGTTGGATGGCATCATTGACTCAGTGGACATGCGTTTGGGTAGGCTCTGGGAGTTTGTGATGGACAGGGAGGCCTGGAGTGCTGCAGTTCATGGGGTCACAAAGAGTCAGACATGACTGAGCGACTGAACTGTACTGAACTGAAGATGGTGGAGTGGAAAGTGCACTCATCTTTTCCTGCGAGAACACCAAAATTGCAACTAGTTGCTGAACAACCATCTGTGGGAGAATGTTGGATCCCACCAAAAAAACATATCCTGTGTCCAAGGGCAAAGTAGAAGCTCCAACAAGACGATAGGAGGGACGCAATCATGTTTTAAAGTCAAATCTCAGACTCTAGCACTCATCTTTTCCTGTGAGAACACCAAAATTGCAACTAGTTGCTGAACAACCATCTGTGGGAGAATGTTGGATCCCACCAAAAAAACATATCCTGTGTCCAAGGGCAAAGTAGAAGCTCCAACAAGACGATAGGAGGGACGCAATCATGTTTTAAAGTCAAATCTCAGACTCTCCAGAGAGACTCGGAGGGAGTGAACAAACCTTGTACGCACCAGAACCCAGGGAAGGAGCAGCAACCTCCACAAGAAACTGAGCCAGACCTGCTTTTTGAGTATTTGAGTGTCTCCTGTGGAACAATAGGACAGCAGTGATCTGCCACAGGGACAAGGGCTCTGGCTACAGCAGACCTGGGCGGCATGGCATATGGCATAAGTCCTCTTGGAGAAAGTTGCCATTAACCCACTATGGAGCCGCCATGCAGATGACCCACAAACTGAACTTTTACAAATAAATTTCCCCAAATTATTTTAGCTATGACTGTTCTTTGTGAGAGTAAAAAAATCATCTTTGTTTTGGTATTTGAAATGGGAAAATCAAATTTATAACTTAATTTGTATCAGATGTTTAATCTTTATAAGCCTCAGCTTCATCTATTAAATGGGGATATGTGAGGATTTGTGAGGATTAAATGAATGATCAAATATGAACTGTCTAGTACAGTGCCTAGCAGTTAGTAACTTCTAAATAAGTGTTGATGTTGCTTCTGTTGCCTCTAAAGCAATAAACTATTAGCATAAAATAGAAAATCTGTGAGACACAGATACAATAAAAATCTAAGAACATGAGAATATTACTGTTATTTGAATTTCCATGGAGTAGCCACCTATCGTTATGACTTCTGAGAAATCCCTCTTTCATTAATCTACTAAATATATGAATACTCAGCTGTAAGCTTATCTGTGACTACACTTTCTTCTCTCCTGCAAAACCCATTATGTCCTTTGACTTATAAACCAACTGAATTTGTAGCTGGAATTTCAGTGTTATTACTATTATCTGATTTTCTAATTACCTTTTTCCTTTCCCTTTCATATTTTCTGTCTCAGAGGTATGTTGAGAGGTAATTGATATGCTAATTTGTCTTACATGTCTTCAGTTCAGTTCAGTTCAGTCACTCAGTCGTGTCCGACTCTTTGCGACCCCATGAATCGCAGCACGCCAGGCCTCCCTATCCATCACCATCTCCCGGAGTTCACTCAGACTCACGTCCATCGAGTCCGTGATGCCATCCAGCCATCTCATCCTCGGTC
>SJYX01007517.1:22072-99851 GCA_006410675.1 Oreotragus oreotragus
GAAAGGAAAGGTAAACAAAGCTGATTCCCGTCATGGAAGGCTATTTTCTGGCCTTTCTCGCTCTTTATACGAAGAATGGGCAGACTTTCTCTGTAAAGGCCAGAAGAGTAACTATTTTTTAGGCTTCGTGGACCACCGGGTCTCTACTGCAACTCCTCAGCTCTGCTGGCATGGCATGAAAGCTGCCACAGAAAACAGATAAATAAGCATGGCTGTGTTCCAGCCAAACTTTCTTTATAGACCCTAAATCTGAATTTCATATAGTTTTCACAGGTCAAAAGAAATATTCTTCTTATTTTGTTTCATTTTTGTTTCAATTCTTTAAAAATGGAAAAACCATTCTTAGCTCACAGGCCAGACTAAAACAGGTAGCAGTCTGTGGCTCCCAAGGACTTGGCCACAGTTTGCCAACCCCTGCTTTACAGCAAAGACAAGGTGGCAACAAAAAGTCAAAAAGAACTTAGAAAGCGTCCAGCCTGTCTTTCAAAGGAGAAGGCCTCTGGGGAAGGAAAGCAGGGAGGAACAAGTGAATAAAAGAAGAAGGGATGCCCATGAGAAATTAGAAGACTGTCGCCTGAGGGGGGAGGAGTCCAAAGGAGGTGAAAGCTGGGAGGGAGGAGGGGGAAGTAATTGGTGGCCAAGAAGCAGGAGGCCAAGGCACCTGGGCATTGGTGGGAAATGAAAGGGCAAAAGGGATGTCAGTGAATGACTGGCCTCGGGGACAGGAAGCAGATTAAACTGCAAGAAAGCTGAACAGCAGATTAATGGACAAGCCCAGAACTAAAGAACCAAGGCTACTTACTCTGTGCACAAAACTGCTCTCAGCAGGCAAGGACAGGGTGCTGTTAGAAGCCTACTGCGCTCTGTGCATGTTGGCGGGGGGATTTTTCTTCCTACTTTTATTCTGTACAGAGCTCCCAGAAATATCAATTTAGTCTTCAAAGTCCCCTCACCTTTAAAGTGATACAGCCCTGGGCAGAGCTGGGCTTCAGCTCTGGGACCCTGACCATGGTACCCCCTCCAGTACTCACCCTGTACCTCCACAACCAGCATTTTCAGCAAGAAGAAAGTTAGGGAACACCCTCCCATGTGAGATTTCATTATTACAACAGTTGCTAATAACACTGATAAAATGGATCAATACCCAGACAGACGGGTCAGAACTTTAAGCTTCATAGAGACCAGGGCAAATTCTGTTTTAAATCTGGTAAAATGAGTGGCTAATGAATAGCATCCAGCAAACACTAAGCAGAAACTACTATAAAATGCCAAAGAATTACTTTCATGGAGGGTCAAAAACTAAACAGTTATTATCTGCTGGCTATCCAGGAAAAGTTGAAAAATAAGATAAACTTTCATAAAATGGGATAATAGGGTTATGGGCTGACTTATCTTCCCAAAATTATATATTCATAAAATTCGTATATTGAAACCTTAACCCCTAATACCTACAACTGATGTATTTGGAGTCTTGAAAGAAGTAACTGGAGTTAAACTGAGGCCATGAAGGGGGCCTTAATCCAACCTGCTTGGTCTTCTTGTAAGAAGAGGAAATTAGGACACTTGGAGAGACACCAGGGACGCACATATACAGGGATGACCTTGTGAAGCGGAGGCAGGAGGTCAGCCATCTACAAGGCAGGAGGAGGCCTCAGGAGAAGCCAAACCTGCTCACAGCTTGGTCTTCGACTTCTGGCCTGCAGAACTGCAAGAAAATAAATTTCTGTTGCTTAAACCACCTGCTCGGGGTATTTTATTGTGTCAACCCAAGCAAAAAATACAAACAGTTACAGCATATGGAGATTAAGAGGAAGGTGGGAGCAAATAAGGCCACCACAGATTCACTCATTCAACCAACATGTGTTAGCCCCACTAGGTATCCGGCAACATGCGAGGTTCTGGGTCTGTAAGGATGAAAAGCTAAATTTGTGCCTTTGCCAAGTTCACTGCCTGCTGGAGGACAAAATTCCACCAGAGTATGAGTGCACTGTGACAGAAATGTACCTCAAGTCCTTTGGAAACACAGGAGTTCCTCAGCCAGCCAGGAAGTGGTCATGCAAAGCTTCAAGAGATGATGTCCAGAATAAGTGCTTAAAACAAACCATCAACAGCAACAAAAAGGCTACCTTCTGGTTGAGAATATATAGGAATATATTTTTGAACTGGAGGAAATCAGAATTGTTGAGGAGGAGAAAGTCTGATGAGTGAGAGGTGGGGTTGTCTTTTGGTCATGATGAGCTAAGGGACCAAGGACTGAAGCGCAGCTATCTATTTGGGCTGGAGGCAGGGATTTAGAAGCAGTTCACCCTGAGGGGGTCATCAAATCAGGGGTACAGATTGGTTTTGTCCAAGAAGAATGGTGCCAGTGAAAGAAGAAGGATTTGATAGGACTTGGGAGAAGACAAGCATTTAGGAGGCAAGCAGACTATGTCGAGAGAAGTAGTAGACGGAGAGACAGGAGGAAAAACACAAGCCCAGGAAGGTGGCAAGATCAAGAATGAGCGACAGGGAGTGGCCATGTCAGATGCTGCCAAGTGACAACCCGAAAAGTTAAGTCAATCAATTTAACCATAGGTCACTGATAACCTCTGTGAAAACAGCTGTAAGTGGCAGAAGTCAAATGACTGTAGCTTAAGAATAAATCACTGGATTTAGATGGGAGGATGTTCATGAAAACCCCAAGAAATAAAAGCTTCCTGAGTCATCTTCTGGGATGCACAAATGGGGAAGAATCAGATGATATGGACACAGTAGCAAAAAAAAAAATGGTGGAGGGATGGTGGTGGGGATGAGGTGGGGGGGTTTCTCATTCTGTCTTCTAATACCTCTGGGAGCAAACTGAACAAAGAGGAGAAAGGTAAGAGGTGTGACAAGGGAGAAAACAGCATTTACCATGGGGTGAAATGAAACTCAGTCGTGTCCGACTCTTTGCCACCCCGTGGACTGTAGCCTGCCAGTCTCCTCTGCCCAAGGAATTCCCCAGGCAAGAATAACGGAGTGGGTTGCCATTCCCTTCTCCAGGGGATCTTCCCGACCCACAGATTGAACCCAGGTATTCCACTCTGCAGGAGGATTCTTTACCATCTGAGTTACCAGGGAAGCCCTTTACCATGGCACACCAGCTAACATTAAAAATACTACCTACATATACACAGCGTCTTACGCTGTAGAAGATTTGTTCACATCTCCTCTCATTTAACCTGAACAACTACTTTTGGAGAAAAGCAACGAGGCAGCTCTTTTTCAGAAATGTGTGTGTTCAGTCACTCAGTCGTGTCTGACTCTTTCGTGACCCCATGGACTGTAGCCCTCCAGACTCCTCTGTCCATGAGATTTCCCAGGCAAGAATACTGGAATTGCCACTTTCTCCTCTAGAGGGTCTTTCTGACCCAGGGATCCAATCCGGACTCCTATGTCTCCTGCATTGGCTGGCAGATTCTTTTCCACTGAGCCACCTGGGATGCATTTTACACACAAAGGAATTACATTCAGAAAAAAAAAATAATAAACATCCCCCAAGGTCAAACAACAAACAAAAGGTAGGACTTCATCCTGAACCTAGACCCATGTCTCCAAAAGCTCACCAAGCATTTTCACTGAAGGAAGTATTAACTGGCCCTGGGCTGGCTCTCAGCTTCCTCATCTGAAAAAAATGGGAACAAAAATAGTATCTACTTCACGCTACTGACAAATTAAAGCACCCAAAGGGGCTGGCTTACAATAAGGGTCCAAAGAATGGGAGTCACTATCAGCTTAAAATCAATGAGCGTAATGTGTTCATCAACCATACCTCCTGTATAACCAGTCTCGGTGAATTCCAATAACTGTCCAAACCAGAAATCTGGGCATCATCCCAGAAACCACCTTCTCCCTCAGAGTTGAGTCAAGTAACAAGTCCTTCCAATTCAGTGCTTCTCGATCTTATTTCTCATTATTGTCCCCTAAGGAGATTTTCTCAACATTTTTTCCCCTATTGCATCCCTCCCATGAAGTTTTAATACCATGGGTGACTGTGTATCTGTTTATTACTGTGGCCCTTTACAAAAAAAAATCAGAGGACAATTGCTTTACGGAAGTATGTGAGTTTCTGCTGTACAACAACGTGAATCAGCTGTAAGGATACATATATCCGCTGCCTCTTGAGCCACCCTCTCACCCACCCCCATCCCACTCCTCTAGATCACAGACCATAAACCACGGTAACATCTATGAATTTTTTACATCACCTCAACCGATTTTTACCTCCTTGGGGCCATATCCCCTCAATGGGAACACCTGTACTGGTCCTTCCTCCAAAATCTTTCTCGAGCCCATTTCCCCTTTCCTCTATCCTCAGCGCCAGTGCCTCGCCTTTATAGGTTTTCATCTGAAATATTCCAGCAGCTCCCAGCTTCCTAGCCATGTGCTCCAGAGTGAGCTGAGTGCAAGTCTGCTCCTGCGTATCACTTTCTCAAAAGTGACCAGTTGTGCCCCACCTCCTGCTGGACCTTTCCATGGCACTCAAGGTCCCTGCCGAGCAGTCCTGGGCCTGAACCCCTAGCCCCAGCTGCCACCCCCACCTCCTCACTACGCAGCAGGCACACACAACATACAGCCACGGCCTCTGAAACACGGCACTTCCTGTTACCTCTACCTAGAATGCCCTTCCCCTTTGCCTGCCCCACGAGCTCGACACTCAACATAATAAGGTACACACATGCCCTTTAAAGCCTTTCCCAATTCTGTTTTACTGCAGAACTAGAAATGCCACTGTCCCTTTCACACAGCACAACTCCAGTTACCTCTAATGATAATAACAGCAGTAACTAACATTCTAACGTTTAACGAGCATTAACTCAATGTGTAAGATATACCAAGCTATTCTAAGCACTTCACATGGATCATCTCATTTACCTGGAGCACCTTGAGGGCAGGGATTATACCTTAATTTTTGTACCTGTTTAACTCTTGGCACGTGTTAGATACTCAATAAATACTTGCTGAAATAATGCAGGAAGCAAAGTTTTAGAGTTTCTTATAACTGTTTTTTTTTTCCTCTGCTTTATATAGTCCCTCCTACAATGGTTTATGGAATTTACACTGGTAATAAAAAGTGAGGAGGAATAGGATATGACTATTCTGCCCAAGGTTTTAACAGTTTCTTTGAAATATACTGATTTTGTTTTTTTAAAAAAGCTACTAGGAATGCCTTTCCAAGTGCAAGGGGGGAATATAATCTACAATTCAGAATATTTGCATATTTACAAATCTAGTCAATTCGAAGGATATAATTATATCTTAACATGCCACCTATAACCCAAAAGTTTGGGAATAACAATGAAGAAAGATTTAGAAATACAGTAGTATTTAAATGCATACAAACAGGAGACTTGGAAAAAAATCAGGTTATATAATAATCTAATGAAACACTTTGAAATAGAATACTCACAGAAAGATAAACAGAAAAATACTTTAAACAGCAGAGTGAAACCTACTACTCATAGTTCCTTAAGAGTCATTGGAGAAGGTCATTTAAGTCCAGTGCTCCCCACCCCCATCCTCTGCTAACTGAAATAGCAACCAGCCTTAATAATAATGTGAAAACACAACTTCAAATTGATTCAGAAAGTTTTACTCTCTGAAGAAAATAAATATATTTTTACACACAGACACATAAACTTCTGGATTTTTTTCTCCATTTGTCATCATGTGGATTTAAGTGTTAGTATTAAGTAAATAATAACTTTTTAGAAATGACTAGAGTTCAAAAAAGAGAGAACTTCTAAAACAAAATGTCCTATGGCAAAAACCCAAACACTACATTTCACTAATCATTTATTATAAACCATGGTTCTCTCTGGGCAATAAGATTATGGGTGATTTCCATTTTCTTGATATCTATCTGGAGCCTTTCTTTTTTATTAAAAAAAAAAATAGGTACACACATGCCCTTTAAAGCCTTTCCCAATTCTGTTTTACTGCAGAACTAGAAATGCCACTGTCCCTTTCACACAGCACAACTCCAGTTACCTCTAATGATAATAACAGCAGTAACTAACATTCTAACGTTTAACGAGCATTAACTCAATGTGTAAGATATACCAAGCTATTCTAAGCACTTCACATGGATCATCTCATTTACCTGGAGCACCTTGAGGGCAGGGATTATACCTTAATTTTTGTACCTGTTTAACTCTTGGCACGTGTTAGATACTCAATAAATACTTGCTGAAATAATGCAGGAAGCAAAGTTTTAGAGTTTCTTATAACTGTTTTTTTTTTCCTCTGCTTTATATAGTCCCTCCTACAATGGTTTATGGAATTTACACTGGTAATAAAAAGTGAGGAGGAATAGGATATGACTATTCTGCCCAAGGTTTTAACAGTTTCTTTGAAATATACTGATTTTGTTTTTTTAAAAAAGCTACTAGGAATGCCTTTCCAAGTGCAAGGGGGGAATATAATCTACAATTCAGAATATTTGCATATTTACAAATCTAGTCAATTCGAAGGATATAATTATATCTTAACATGCCACCTATAACCCAAAAGTTTGGGAATAACAATGAAGAAAGATTTAGAAATACAGTAGTATTTAAATGCATACAAACAGGAGACTTGGAAAAAAATCAGGTTATATAATAATCTAATGAAACACTTTGAAATAGAATACTCACAGAAAGATAAACAGAAAAATACTTTAAACAGCAGAGTGAAACCTACTACTCATAGTTCCTTAAGAGTCATTGGAGAAGGTCATTTAAGTCCAGTGCTCCCCACCCCCATCCTCTGCTAACTGAAATAGCAACCAGCCTTAATAATAATGTGAAAACACAACTTCAAATTGATTCAGAAAGTTTTACTCTCTGAAGAAAATAAATATATTTTTACACACAGACACATAAACTTCTGGATTTTTTTCTCCATTTGTCATCATGTGGATTTAAGTGTTAGTATTAAGTAAATAATAACTTTTTAGAAATGACTAGAGTTCAAAAAAGAGAGAACTTCTAAAACAAAATGTCCTATGGCAAAAACCCAAACACTACATTTCACTAATCATTTATTATAAACCATGGTTCTCTCTGGGCAATAAGATTATGGGTGATTTCCATTTTCTTGATATCTATCTGGAGCCTTTCTTTTTTATTAAAAAAAAAAAGGATTTATACTCAGAAAAAATCTATTTTCACTTTTAAAAGCATATTTTTTATTACACATTAAAAACATTTGTTATTAATATCTAAGTCACTTTCATGTTCAGTTCAGTTCTGTCACGTCTGACTCTTTGCGACCCCATGAATCACAGCACGCCAGGCCTCCCTGTCCATCACCAACTTCCGGAGTTCACTCAAACTTATGTCCATCAAGTCCATGATGCCATCCAGCCATCTCATCCTCTGTCGTCCCCTTCTCCTCCTGCCCCTAATCCCTCCCAGCCATCAGAGTCTTTTCCAATGAGTCAACTCTTTGCATGAGGTAGCCAAAGTACTGGAGTTTCAGCCTCAGCATCAGTCCTTCCAATGAACACCCAGAACTGGTCTCCTTTAGAATGGACTGGTTGGATCTCCTTGCAGTCCAAGGGACTCTCAAGAGTCTTCTCCAACACCACACTTCAAAAGCATCAATTCTTCAGTGCTCAGCTTTCTTCACAGTCCAACTCTCATACCTATACATGACCACTGGAAAAACCATAGCCTTGACTAGATGGACTGATTTCCCATTTATGATAAGAAATATACTTATTTTAAACCACTACATCTGATAAGTCTATAAGGCCCCCAAATGATCAACATAGTTCCCTGGAAATGTGAGGTCTCTATCTCCTCTCTTTGAATCTGGGCTTCAGGACCACTTAACTGAAAGAGCACAGTGAAAGTCAACACTATGAGAGTGTCCAGATCCAGGACTTAAATTAGCAGCTTCTACTTCCTGTCTTTTGAAAGTTAACCACCATACTGTGAGGAACACCCCTGCCACCTGTACAAAAGACAATGTGGAAAGAAGCCAACAAGCAGCACCAATTTACCAGAATTGTAAGCAGCCAACCTGGGAAACTGGTCCTCCAGCCCCAAGTAAACCATCCCAGTTGGCATGTGATAGGGCAAAAATGAGCTGTCCCTTCTGAGCCCTGTTCAGATTGCACATTCATGGGCAAAGCCACTAAGTTTTGCAGTAGCTTGTTCCAAGCAAAAGATAACCAGAACACCATATTACACTTTATGCATTTGCCTCCACCTCTCCCCAGTTATAATTTAAACACTTTGATGGGAATTCCCTGGTGGTCCAGTGGGAGAATTCAGAGCTTTCACTGCTGGGACCCTGGGTTCAAACTTCAGTCAGGAAACTAAGACCCCAATAAATTTAAAAAAAAGAAAAATCTTTTAAAAAATAAATAAACTATTTGAGGATATGACTCTGCCTTTCAGTTCAGTTCAGTTCAGTCACTCAGTCGTGTCCGACTCTTTGTGACCCCATAGACTGCAGCACACCAGGCCTCCCTGTCCATCACCAACTCCCGGAGTTTACTTAAACTCATGTCCATTGAGTCGGTGATGCCANCTATATATATGTTTCATTTATTTTATATATATATATATTTTTTTTTTTTTTCACATGGAAAAGGAAATGGCAACCCACTCCGGTATTCTTGCTTGGGAAATCCCATGAACAGAGGCACCTGGCAGGCTCCAGTACATACATAGGAGTTTCAAGAGTCAGACCTGAGTTAGTGACTAAGCAACTTTTTTCCATAAAGTTCCTTATGCCTTTTGTTGAAGGTAGTTGTTTGCAGAAAAGCATTTCACTCTCATGTACTGATAAAGAAAAGTACTTAATGGGCTTATTTTAAGTTTATTTAGCTGAAAGTGATTAAGACTTTAACCCAATTGCTCCTAATCAGAAACTTTTTTCTTCAGCTTGTTCTGCCCCATTTAATTGGAAACATGTACTTTGGCTATAGCATGGGTCACAGCATATCTTCCAAGTCATATTGGCCAGATGCAGTTATATGCAGACATGTTACACTTTGTCCACTTCATGGGTACACCTCTTCCGTCTCCTGCCCATAGGCAGTAAATGTTCTGTTTCATAGGAGTAAACATCCCTGGGCATCAAAAGCAAGCTCATTTATAAAGGATAACCTACAGGATTGGAAACCTCATATTCTCTACCTTTCGCCTGCCAAGCACTTGTTTTGGGGAAAGTCTGTAGATCATTTATTAAATAGTTATTTCTTTTCCTTTCTGTCAGACTTGAGGGAGAGAAAATAGACATACTTGCCAGGAAGAAGAATGACTCTGAAACTTGAATTTTGCAGCCGTGTTTACAAAGTTAGCTTTTGTTCACACTAATCATTGCTTATTTCCCCTTGTTGATGGACAGTAATCCTGGAATACTAAAACCAGGGTAAACCTTTTTCCTAGCCAACTCTAGAGTTACTTGGCTGTAATGAGATTGAAAATTGAGCTGCTTATGAATAAGATACAGAAAGTACACAGGCTTTTTGGAACTACTCTCTGCTCCTCATTCCAGAAAAAGGTCAGTGATGCTGATACAAAGATATAGACAAATAAAAAATTTATATGATGGACAGATAAACATGTACTAGAGAATAAAAACTGATTGTAGCCATTTCCACCTTTGGAAAGGAGAGGCATACTGTATATCAGTGGAAAATGGATCTCTTTGCAGCTTTATAAAATCTCAGGGACTGGAGGATGGGGGAATCCAAGAGTGCAGGAACTAGAAAATTGAGTAGCAGGGAGATTTGGGGGACTCTGGAGAGAGACAGGGTAATCACAGATGTAAAAGGCCTTCTGAGATAAAAGCGGGAGATCCCCAAGGTGGTGGGGTAGCTGACAGAATGTGGAGACTCTTTATCACTTCAAGCCTAAGGAAATGAGATGGGTTCCGTGATTCACTGGATCAAGAGCAGAGGGAACAGACGAGCTGTTGGAGGGGAGACCGTGGGGTGAGAACTCAGAGGGACAGAGTGAGAGGACACACCAGTCTCCTGGAACTGGCAGAAATCACAGACAAGGGTTTAAGCCAGTCTGATTTAAATCTGAAAGTACAGGAAGACCTCAGCCTACTTAAGCAAAATTAGGTCACCTTTTAGATTTTTAAATACATCAAAACACTTTGGGAGATGATTCTGCAAGAGTGCACTGAAGGCAGAGCTCAGCAAAGAGGCTGGCGGGTGACAGCCATGCCAACAATCCTGAGTTTGAGTTTTATAATTTAAAAAAAAGTTTAAAAATTGAGCTTTTTTCAGTCATTCACCACCTTCCTTTCTGTAATGTTCTTTCTTCTGAGAGGCAGCCTGATGTGGAAGAGAAGACATAGGCTTTCTAGCCAGTCATATGTGCATTTGAATCCTGCTATATCATGAGCTACCTATGAAAACAAGCAAATTGCTTGACCTTCGAGGCTGTCTTCTATTTGTAAGAGAGAGATGATGATACCGCTGTACAGAGTTGTGTAAGGATTCAGGGAGGTAAAGTATGGAAAGGACCCAGAAGTGGCTGACAGCAGATGCACTGTGTCTCTCTGTCTTGTCTGTGTTAACAGACTAAGCAAACAAATGGACGGTGGCCAGATCATATTTAAGATGAAACTTTGACCCACACGCTGCAGCAACCAACCCAGTATCTACGGTAACCAGTCGAGGAAACCAACCTACTCTATGCGAGTCAGACTTGCAGAAAGTCAGACCACTGTTTCTAACCCAGAGTCCATAAACTGAACAATACCTCCTGGAACAGTCTACCACAAAATACCCAAGACTTGACTACTGACTGATAGCTCTTTAATTTTTGCCCCTATTGTCAACTTAATACCAAACAGAGAAAGCCAAATATGCACGCCTAACCCATCACACAGGATGCTGTGCTTTCAGTCAGCGCACTTGCAGCTTCCCCATGACAACAGCCCCTAATCCAGGCACGTCTGAGGCTTTGCTGCTCCTCTGGCAGCTCTTGTGTTTCTGTCCAAAGACAAGTGATGGTGGCTGATTCCCTTGCTACGGCAAGCTTTGAATAAATAGCCTTTGTCTATTCTCGTTTGGTTGGTGTATGTTTATTTCCACTGTCTCTCTCTCTTCTCACTTTTCCCCCCTGATTCTTCCCCTGTTATGCACTGTATATTTGTGTCATCACAAAATTCCCAAGTTGAAGACTTAACCCCTCAATGTGATGGTATGCACTTTTGCGGATGGGGCCTTTGGGAAATAGAGTTAGTGAGAACAGGAATCTTATGATGGAATTAGTGCCCTTATAAGAAGAGACAGTAGAAAGATTTCTGTCTCTCCTCTCTGCTTTGTGAGTAGATAGCAAGAAGCCAGCAAGGCCATATGCAATCCAAGAAGAGAGCTCTTACCAGGAACAGAATTGACTGGTACCTCGATCTTGGGTTTCCAGTCTCTAGAACTGTGATAAAATAAATTTATTGTTTAAGCCACTTGCTGTGGTATATTGTTACGGCAGCCTGAGCACACTAAAACACTCTCTTTTTCCCTGTGTTCCCCCTCAAACCTAGAGCTCTGGGCTTTCCAAAGCCCTCTGGTCGTACCTCACTTGAGCTGTCAAACTGGGATCATGAACTCTGTTAAGTGACAACTCAATCAAAAACCTACCCAGGCAATGCAATGATATATCTATATAGATAGGTATAAGTTAAAATTAATATGATTTCCATTTGTAAAAGATGGATGATAATTTTTGCAAAATGAATATATATATATATGATCTTGGTCATGGAAACCCCATGGTCACCTTTTTCAGAACTAGCCATTTTATAGTAACTAGACACCCAGGAGAACTTCTCTTCTCTCTCAGGCATGTTTGTGTGCTGTGTTCTCTCCAGCTTGTTCTCAGAGGCCCAGCGTTGTCTGCCTGGGAAGCAGATGGGCCTCCAAGTCTCAGCACCTATTGTGTAGGTGGTGCTCAGCAGTTAGGTTGCTGAAATGGGATTTGGGTAAGGGCTGTAGCAGGCAGTCTTGGGCTTGTTCTGCTGTGTGGGGTATGCTCAAACCACGGGGAGGGCATGTATTCTGCCTTGACTATCCTAGGGCCCAGGACTGTTCTGTGGTTAGATGACAGTTTTTCTGTAAGTTTAAGCCAAGCAGAAATGTCTGTCCTCATGTTTTGCTGAATGTGTGGCCTCCTCCCTACACGGTCCTCTCTTTTCATACCAGAGTCCTCTTGGGTGCCTCTCTGCAAACCCACCAGGATAGGGTTATCCTCAGACCCTGGCTTAGAGCTGTTTCAAGTGGCTCTGCTGGCACAGCTCAGCCAGACCCAAAGTCCTCCTTCCTCAGATTTTGGGAGAGCCATGTGGAGAAGGCAAAGCCTGCCTGAAACAGCTTTTAGGGGTCTGACCTGCCAGCTGGGCCCTGATATAACAGCAGGCTTGTTATAACTGTAAAACCCCAGCTCATGTTTGCTAGAGAAAAACCTCTGCAGAAGCAAAATTAGCTAAGAATTTGGTAATGCAGATGAAAGACTTACCTGAGCAGTTGGAAATCACTGTCTCATAGGCTTTGCTTTTGACCCAAATAGTTCTGATCACAATGGCATAGATGACACTGCGGAAAGGACCAGAGATAGTATTAAAGTGGCTGGTGGGTCCCCACTTTGAGGACCACTCCAGTTCCCCAAGGGTGAGATATGGAGGCAAGGGTCTCTCAACCATGGTCTGCCCCCCATTCTTCCTGATTACAGACTCACAATAGATGGCAGCCACTTCTTTTTTTAAGTCAGGAGGCTTGGACTGGGTGAAATTAAGTGATTTCTCCAAGATAATTCAGATGGTCAGTAGTACAACAGAGACTAGAATCCGAACACAGGGTTTGGGGTCAGAAAAATTTAGATTTGTAACTGGCTCTATTATTTGCCGGTAGTATGGCTTTGACAGCCTTTCCTTGGTTCCATAATTCCTGCCTCAGGTGTTCACATCACTGTGTCATCCTCTCCCCTTGAGTATGGCCAGACCAGTGACTTGCTTATCAGTGTGCTGGGGTGAAAGTGATGGGATGTCTATAATTACATAAGTGTGTAGGATCTGTCTTGCTAATGTCTCTAATGCATTGCTAGCTCTGAAGAAGCAAGCTTTTGTGAGTCCTTTAGCCCCAATAAATCAATTCTGCCAGAAGTTCAGGGAAACCTGGAGGAAAATCCTTCCTTACTTGAGCCTCTGATAACACCCCAGCCCTGGCAGACACCTAAGCAGAGGACCCGGTTAAACCATATCCAGACTCTGACTCACAGAAACTGTGAGATAATAAGTTATAGCAACCCAAACCCATTAAGAGATAGATTATCATGAACCTGGTGACTTAAAATAATAATATGTTACCCAGAAATAGACAACTGATACACTGAGTGAAATCGGAGGAATGTTGTGTCCCTCCTCCCCAAATTTACACGTTGAAATCCTCCTGTCCGATGAGGTGTTATAAGGGTCTGGGACTTTGGGGAGGTGCTTGGGTCATGTGGAGGGCTGCATCTTCACGAGCGGGATTAACGCCCTTGTAAGAGGACATTCCCATGGAATTCTCGTGACACTTTTGTCGTGTGAGGCCACAAGGAGAAGTCTGCCTCACCCAGCCGTGCTCCTGCACGTGCCCAGCCGCTAATTCACGTCCTACTCCTTTGCGACCCCATGGGCCGTAGCCTGCCAGGTTCCTCTGTTCCTCTGTCCATGGACAGAGAATGCTAGAGTGGATTGCCATTTCCTTCTCCCGGGATCTTCCCAACCTAGGGGTCAAACCCACATCTCCTGCGTTGCAGCTGGATTCTTTACCACTGAGCCACTAGGGAGGCCCCACCCAACTGAACTGGCAACCTAATTTCAGACTTCTAGCCTCCAGTACTGTGAGAAATATATTTCTGTCATTTGCAAGTCACCTGCTCTGTGGTGTTCTATCATAGCAGCCAGAAGCTACTAAAAGACTGGGTCTTAGTTTAGACCATCAAATCAAGTTAATAATGCAAACTTAAGAATTTTTTAGGGATCAAATGTGACAACCTCTAAAGTGCTATACACAGTGTTTTAAAATTATCAGAGGCTCAAAGAATGTCATTTTCTTTCCCTTTCTTCTTCATTTTTCACATCATATCACACCTATTATTACATGGTGTAATCTGCACCTAGGGGCTTCCTTGGTGACCCAGTAGTAAAGAATCCGCCTGCAATAAAGGAGACGTGGGTTTGATCCCTGGATTAGGAAGATCCCCTGGAGGAGGAAATGTAACCCGGTCCAGTATTCTTGCCTGGGTAATTCCATGGACAGAGGAGCCTGGTGGGCTACAGTCCATGGGTTCGCAAAGAGTCAGACACAATTGAGAGACTCAACAACAACAGCAAAATATGCACCTAACAGGAAGAAAGGACTAGTGACTCAAAAGCACTAGCAAATTTTGTATACTTTATCCCCTTTGATAAATATAAACATACCCTTCTTTAATTAGTTATTTGACATTTCTAATATACTAAGAACCTTGACTAAAAACTCTGAGACAAAGCACTGCTTCATTTTAAAACTGCACTAACATCCCTCTTGAGAATCACTTGGTTAAAAAAAAAATCAGAGTTCTAGTTCACAGTAGCTGACAAAGCACTAATGGCTTTTAATGATCTCTGTAATATAACTCAATTAATGACTGTGGTAAAACCCTCCTTATTGCTTTTCCCTGCTCAGAGAACCTCTTCTGAGTCTGCCAGGAAAGCTCAGGGTCTTTGAGGAGCATCCTCACCCCTCCTATACCTGCCCAGGGACTTTTCTGGAAATTGTTTGTCTACATGAAAGAAAAATGAGAAAGCAAATTGCTAGTGAGACTATTCTTTTCCCTAAGTTAAATACTTGTTAGATCAGGAAAACTTTTTCCCAGATAAATGAAATACAAGGAAAGGTTACAATATCATCAAGTGTAATTGAGTACCACAGTTGCAGCCCTGCTGCTTAATTGAACAATAATTCAAGTATTTGTTGACTATCAACCATATACGCAGTGGAAGATTAAGAAAGGTTTCATGTGTTAGGGGTTTGGGCCTTAGTCACTCCCACCTTGTCTGGCTAGGATCAGTCAGGCAAGTAGAAAGCCAGGAGCAGCTTTACTGTTAGCCAGGAAAATGAATAAGTAGGATGCCCCTTTGGGGAAGGCAATGGCACCCCACCCCAGTACTCTTGCCTGGAAAATCCAATGGACGGAGTAGCCTGGTGGGCTGCAGTCCATGGGGTCACACAGAGTTGGACACGACTGAAGTGACTTAGCAGCGATGCCCCTTTATTTCCCAAATCCGGCCACTTCTCAGGATGTAACAGTCATACATCAGAGAGAACTGTGAATGCACTTATTTCCTTCTTGCTGATTCCTTTCATCTAATTGGAGAAGGAAATGGCAACCCACTCCAGTGTTCTTGCCTGGAGAATCCCAGGGACGGGGAAGCCTGGTGGGCTGCCGTCTATGGGGTCACACAGAGTCGGACACGACTGAAGTGACTTAGCAGCGATGACCCTTTATTTCCCAAATCCGGCCACTTCTCAGGATGTAACAGTCATACATCAGAGAGAACTGTGAATGCACTTATTTCCTTCTTGCTGATTCCTTTCATCTAATTAGTCAACAAATTCTATGAATTGTGCCTTCAAACTGTCTCCACCATCTGTACCTTCCTGTCCACTTCTGCTCTTCAGCGTCACTTCATACCCTTACAGTCTCTTCCCGTTTAATATCTGGAACCTTCTTTATTGTGATGAAATAAATATAGCATAAAATTTACCATCTTATCCATTTTTAACTGTACAGTTTGGCAGCATTCAGTACACTGACATTGCTGTACAACTATCACTATCATCCATCTTCAAAACTTTCTCATCTTTCCCAGCTGAAACTTTGTATCCATTGGTGAGGTGAAGTCACTCAGTCGTGTCTGACTCTTTACGACCCCATGGACTGTAACCTAATAGGCTTCTCTGTCCATGGGATTCTCCAGGCAAGAATACTGGAGTGGATTGCCATTCCGTATCCATTAGACACAGAAATATGCATGAACGCACAAATTAATGTGTCATCCTTATGCAGGGGCCATGAAAATTTTCTTTGTATCCTTCTAATTTTAATATCGGAGAAGGCAATGGCGCCCCACTCCAGTACTCTTCCCTGGAAAATCCTATGGATGGAGGAGCCTGGTGGGCTGCAGTCCATGGGGTTGCTAAGAGTCGGACACGACTGAGCGACTTCCCTTTCACTTTTCACTTTCCTGCATTGGAGAAGGAAATGGCAACCCACTCCAGTGTTCTTGCCTGGAGAATTTTAATATATGTGCTACCAGAACAAACACTCCTTATCATCCCTTGCCTGATTTATTGCCATAGTCTTATAAACATCTCCACTTTGCTACCATCTGGAATGTCCATACCACTTGCCATCAGAATTGGAGCTTTGGGACAGAGAATCATTCCTTGGCTTAAAAACCCTTCAGTGCCTCCGCTTTCCTACATGATGCTATCTAGTCTCTTGAGCAGGGCATCCAAAGCCTCCCACAATCTATCTCTTCCTTCTTCACCTCTGTCGTCATCATCCTGCCTCCCTCTACTCTGCTGTCTCTCAGTACACCTTCTTCCATGTCAGCAACAGGAGTAGCCAACTAAACTGACCCCAATTCCATGCTTAATATGTAGTTGACTTGGGTGAACATAAGGTCCAATGTCTTCCATTTCTCTGTGTCTCCTTTGCTTCCTAAAGAAACATTTTTTAGCCCATTCTCCACGCATTGCGTTGATATGAAGCCTTTCTCTTTCTCGGTGGCAGCTGGCTCCCTCCTCCTTGGGGCCTCTGGGCTGGCGTAACACTTGGTATGGTGAGTCTTGTCTATGCCATGCACATGTGCTCACTCTCACGGCCAGCTTTTTGTGACCCGTGGACTGTATCCCACCGGGTTCCTCTGTCCATAGGACTTTACACGCAAGAATACTGGAGTGGGTTGCCATTTCCTGCTGCAGGGGATCTT
Source organism: Oreotragus oreotragus (assembly GCA_006410675.1). Lineage (NCBI taxonomy): Eukaryota > Metazoa > Chordata > Mammalia > Artiodactyla > Bovidae > Oreotragus > Oreotragus oreotragus. Next base: position 39,065 of record SJYX01007517.1, read on the forward strand.
CCTGACCCAGAGACTGAACCCATGTCTCCTTTATCCTCCATATTTGGTAGGTGGTTCTTAACCACTGAGCCATCTGAGAAGTCCCTTGTCTATGGCAGTCACATCTTAAAGATCAAGCAGATCCAGAAATGGCCCATTCTCAGAAACAGCTGAGGAATAGCATCTCCATCCTTTCGGGTCACCTTCTTCCATGTCTTTTATTTATCTCCATTCTCTCAGCAGGCATAGCTTTACTTCAAGCTTCTTAGAAACCTGAAAACCTAAGGGGCACCAAGATTGAGTAAAGTATCCCTTTCCTGGCTGGTCTATTTCTTGATTTTATGGAAGGCGATCCAAACACAGACCGTTTTCTTCTGTTGCCTTCCGAAGGCAGCTCCTGGCCATGGAAGAGTGTGAGAATGCAAACCAGAGGAAGACTTTTCAAGTGGCATTAAGTACTTAAGAGGATGCCTGAGGCTACTTCCTGAGTCTTGCTTCTAGATTGTGTATGAGTGTCAGGAAATGGAATCAAAAGTTCCCTCTGTCCTCAAGATACAGGGAGAACATTCCACTCAGACTGGAAGTGCCCCTTTCTTGACTCCTACTCAGCACAGGTCAGGGACTTGATGGATGCCCATCACAGTCTTAGAGCCACAGGTTCCATCTCTGTCTCCACCTTGCCTCAGTTTGGGGCCTGAGTATGAGGTCCAGTTGTGCTCTGTGGATCTAACTAGAAGCTAAGTGTGAGTGGGAGTAGAAGTGGGAGTAGGGGGAGCTAATGCTTCACTCGGCATGCTACACGTGGTCCTTTTCACTCTTCTACTAGTGGCTTAAGGATGCTCCCTGATCAAAAGTGTCTCTCTCCTCATTAATTAGTTTCACTAACACTAATGCCATGAAGATAAGATACAGGGGATGTCAGAGTATGTAATAGAGGCTTGGCTTCTTTCCAGAAGAGGTGTATGAGTGTATGAAGAATAAAATGGTTTTTTTAAATGCAAAAAAATAAGGTGGTCATTCAAGCAGAGGGAGTAGCATGTGCAAAGTCTCTGAGACCGGAGGGATCAGGCCCATTTGAAGAACTTAGAGAAGGCCAGTGTGGTTGAAGCATGGTGAGTAAGGCAGCTTGTGTGGCCTAAGAAAAGGGTGGAGAGTGAGGCATGGAGCAGGTCATACATGGCCTTGAGTACAGGGTTTGAGGTCTTGGACTTTTTGTCCCGAAACAATAGAAATCCACTGAATGGCTCTAAACAGGAAAGTGAAGTGATTGATCAAATTTTTTTTTTTCAAAGATCAGGTGTCCTTCAGTATGTTTAATTTGTTTCTGTACATATGTATATGCTGATATGTGAATGGAACAGTCCTGGAAGGGTGTATAACAAGATCTTAACACTGCTGCTTCTGAGGAGGGAAGCAGGGGAAGGAAGAATTTTACTTTTCATTTCATACTGTTTTGTTTGCTTAAAATGGGGAAATCTTTCCAAAAGCTCTTCAAAAGACACTGCCTCACATTTCATTGCTTAGAATTAGATCTGAAGCAGTTACATGCTAAGGGGAGGAGTTGCCATCAGCATCTTAGAGTGAAATGGATATGGGGAACTCAAATATAAGCATCTACCATAACCTAGCAGGCTAGTAATGATGGCTTTTTCAAAAGACCTAACTCTTGCCATCCCTCAGACAAATATCCTTTGGCCTTGGACATATTGTACCATGGACAGTGTTGGCTAAGACCTTGGGCCCTTTTATCTACCATGACCTTGTAGTCCATAGACCTGTCCTGACCTCTGCATGGGGCTTTCCCCACAGCATGACCCCCTTTCCCCAAACAAAATAAATGGATTTTTTTCTGCATAATATAAATCAGTGCTCCATGACCAATGTGCATTTTTCCACTTATTGTTTTGCAGTTGCCAGCTATGGATCTTTTATGCCTCTACCTTCATCTCCTAGAGTAAAAATGATAGGAAAATGAGAAATCAATTAGGTAGCAAGAAGATAACCATAGCTAGAGTAAATCAATTACAATAGGGCTAAAAACCTTTCCCAGCAACAGTCAGACAAGTCAAATAAATTTTGAAGCAACAGGAGTTCTGGTGACCCAGAAAAACAATGCATTGCCTTTATTGTCAGTCACTGTGGTTTCAGGTCCTGGGAGCCTGATTTAATTAGTGATGGAACAGTTAAATCTTTATCCACACACAGCTCTCAGGAGAGTTTGCCACTGACAATATGACTTCTTCCTTCCTCTTTCCCTTCCTCTCTGCCTTTCTTCCTCTCTCTCTCTTCTTTTCTTTCACATATATTTATGGAGTATCTGCCATATGCCATTAAATAACAAGAAATTTCCATACTAGATGTGTGTGTGTGTGTGTGTGTGAGAGAGAGAGAGAGAAACAGAGAGAGAGAGAGAGAGAGATGGAGTGACATAATACTTCTGTCTAATTGACGAAGTTCAGCAGCCAGGTTTGCATTGTTTATTTAATCTAACATTTACAAAGTGTTCATTATGTGCTGAGTTGGGAGTCTAGAGATTGAGATAAGAGTCACATGCTCAAGGGATACAGTTGCAGAAGCAGGAAGTGACACTCCCATGAATCCTTAATGTCCTGGCTATTATAAACAGTGCTGCGATGAACATTGGGGTACACGTGTCTCTTTCATTTCTGGTTTCCTCCATATGTATGCCCAGTGGTGGGATTGCTGGGTCATAAGGCAGTTCTGTTTCCAGTTTTTTAAGGAATCTCCGCACTGTTCTTCATAGTGGCTGTACGAGTTTGCATTCCCACCAACAGTGTAAAAGGAAACATAGTGTATAATTTTCAGCAACCTGGTTTTTTTTCCTCCTTAAAATTCTGCTTATGAAATTAATTTGTTAACATGAATACCTCTTGTTCTTTCTTTCTCACTGTTCAATAGTATTCATAATATGAAAATAACAGAGTTTATTCATTCACATCCCTATCAGTAAATCATGTTTATTTATTTTTTTAATTTATAATTACCAATATTATTATAAAGTTTTAGTATAGGTTAAATTGTACACATCTTCAAAAAATTCACTAGAATGTGTATTTATGGGAGTGATATTTCTAAGTTACAGACATCTTCAGCTTTATCAAGTAATGCCAGATGGTTTTCCAAAATGGTTATGTATGATCTGAGTATAACATATTCTCTTCCTGGATATTGGGTATGCATTCTCTAGAAAGGATAGTGCTACAGGATTTAGTTTTGGAAGAACGGGGTCCAAAGTGGCAGACTAACATTCAAGTAGCTGTTGATTACCAAAGAGTAAGTATGGCAGCAAGTCTGACTCAGAATAGAATGCATCTCACATCTGGAATTAGCTGCTTTTGTGTCTAGGAGGTACTACTGATTGAGTTTATGTTCTGTCTTCAGATATCTCTATCAAGGAATTGTTTTCAGCTTCAGTTCAGTTCAGTTGCTCAGTCGTGTCTGACTCTTTGTGACCCCATGGACTGCAGCACACCAGGCCTCCCTGTCCATCACCAACACATGGTGTTTACTCACACTCATGTCCATTGAGTCGGTGATGCCATCCAACCAACTCCTCCTCTGCCATCCCCTTCTCCTCCCGCCTTCAGTCTTTGCCAGCATCAGGGTCTTTTCCAATGAATCAGTTCTTCGCATCAGGTAGACAAAGTGTTGGAATTTCAGCTTTAGCATCAGTCCTTCCAATGAATATTCAGAACTGATTTCCTTTGGGATTGATTGGTTGGATCTCCTTGCAGTCCAAGGGACTCTCAAGAGTCTTCTCCAACACCACAGTTCAAAAGCATCAATTCTTTGGCACTCAGCTTTCTTTATAGTCCAACTCTCACATCCATACATGACTAGTGGAAAAACTGTAGCTTTGACTAGATAGACCTTGGTTGGCTAAGTAATGTCTCTGCTTTTCAATATTCTGTCTAGGTTGGTCATAACTTTTCTTCCACAGAGCAAGAGTCTTTTCATTTCATGGCTGCAGACACCATCTGCAGTGATTTTCGAGCCCCCCAAAATAAAGTCTCTCACTGTTTCCATTGTTTCCCCAACCATTTATCATGAAGTGTTGGGACCAGATGCCATGAAATTAGTTTTCTGAATGTTGAGTTTCAAGCCAACTCTTTCACTCTCCTCTTTCACTTTCATCAGAGGCTCTTTGGTTCTTCTTCACTTTCTGCCATAAAGGTGGTGTCCTCTGCATACCTGAGGTTATTGAAATTTTTCCCGGCAATCTTGATTCCAGCTTGTGCTTCCTCCAGCCCAGTGTTTGTCACGATGTACTCTGCTATAATTTAAATAAGCAGGTTGGCAATATACAGCCTTGATGTACCCCTTTCCCAATTTTGAACCGGTCTGTTGTACCATGTCCATTTCTAACTACTGCTTCCTGACCCGCATACAGGTTTCTCAGGAAGCAGGTCAGGTGGTTTGGTATTCCCATCTCTTTAACAATTTTCCACAGTTTGTTACAATCCACACAGTGAAAGGTTTTGGCATAGTCAATAAGGCAGAAGTAGATATTTTTCTGGAACTCTCTTACTTTTTTGATTATCCAGTGGATGTTGGAAATTCGATCTCTGGTTCCTCTGCCTTTTCTACATCCAGCTTGAACATCTGAAAGTTCATGGTTCACATACTGTTGAAGCTTGGCTTGGAGAATTTTGAGCATTACTTTGCTAGCATGTGAGATAAGTGCAATTGTGTGGTAGTTTGAGCATTCTTTGGCATTGCCTTTCTTTGGTATGGGTTGAAAACTAACCTTTTCCAGTCCTGTGGCCACTGCTGAGTTTTCCGAATTTGCTGGCATATTGAGTGCAGCACTTTCATAGCATCATCTTTTAGAATTTGAAATCGCTCAACTGGAATTCCATCAACTCCTCTAGCTTTGTTGGTAGCAATGCTTCCTGAGGCCCACTTGACTTCACATTCCAGGATGTCTGGCTCTAGGTGAGTGATCACATCATCGTGATGATCTGAGTTGTGAATATGTTTTGTATAGTTCTGTGCATTCTTGCCACCTCTTCTTAATATCTTCTGCTTCTGTTAGGTCCATACCATTTCTGTCCTTTATTGAGCCTATCTTTGCATGAAATGGTCCCTTGGTATCTCTAATTTTCTTGAGGAGATCTCTAGTCTTTCCCATTCTTTTGTTTCCCCATTGTGTTGGTTTGCACTGATCACTGAGGAAGGTTTTCTTATTTCTCCTTGCTATTCTTTGGAACTCTGCATTCAAATGGGTATATCTTTCCTTTTCTCTTTTGCAACCTAGGATTATCAAATAATTATTATTTTTTTGTTTCTTAAAGATTGATCTGAGGTAAACATTCAAGAAAAGAAATGTCAAATACTCAATAAGTTTGGATGTCTTTGATTTAGCCAAACCAGTTTTCAGCAGAATTTTTTGAATCTGTTAATATGGTAATGAACTCTCTGAATTTGTAAGAGGAAATATGCATTATAACAAAGTTCCAATAATATTTGATCATGAAACTCCTTGTGTTCATGGATTCCTGGAACAGACTTTGCAGAAATTTTGCTTTCTTCTAATCATGAAATTTTAGAACTAAGTGGAACCTTCAGTTCAGTTCAGTTCAGTTCAGTCGCTCAGTCGTGTCCCACTCTTTGCGACCCCATGAATCGCAACACGCCAGGCCTCCTTGTTCATCACCATCTCTCGGAGTTTACTCAGACTCACGTCCATCGAGTCCGTGATGCCATCCAGCCATCTCATCCTCGGTCGTCCCCTTCTCCTACTGCCCCCAATCCCTCCCAGCATCAGAGTCTTTTCCAATGAGTCACCTCTTCTTGTGAGGTGGCCAAAGTACTGGAGTTTCAGCTTTAGCATCATTCCTTCCAGAGAAATCCCAGGGTTGATCTCCTTCAGAATGGACTGGTTGGATCTTGCAGTCCGAGGGACTCTCAAGAGTCTTCTCCAACACCACAGTTCAAAAGCATCAATTCTTCAGCACTCAGCTTTCTTCACAGTCCAACTTTCACATCCATACATGACCACAGGAAAAACCATAGCCTTGACTAGACGGACCTTAGTCGGCAAAGTAATGGCTCTGCTTTTGAATGTACTGTCTAGATTGGTCATAACTTTTCTTCCAAGGAGAAAGTGTCTGCTAATTTCATGGCTGCAGTCACCATCTGCAGTGATTTTGGAGCCCCAAAAAATAAAGTCTGAATCATGAAATTTTAGAACTAAGTGGAGCCTTAAAGTGACTCAATTTTAAACTTTAATTTTTCAAGAGGGAAACAAAGGTAGAGAGTTTAAGTGACTTCCCCACAGGCATACAGCTCTTTGATGGTGATGGCAGGTCTAGAATCTGTAGCTTCATATTCTTGATCTAATGTTCTTTGAATCTGGTCAAAAATAAATGAAGTCACTTGATGACCTAAATGTGAAGGAAATCCAAAATGTGCCAATATGCATATATGTATAGCTGATTAACTTTGCTGTACAGTAAAAACTAACACAACATTGTAAATTAACTATACTCCAATAAATTCTTTTTTAATTAAGGAAAAATAAGTCACAAGATGCAGTGGCCCGAAGACAAGCCTTTTTATTCACTTACACATATGTGGTATGTCCTTTTTTTACCTGTAAGAATAGTAAGATGCAAATTCTTTCCTGTGAACCTCAAATCGCCCTTCTGACAGCTCATAGCATCCTCTCTCTCAAACCTTCTTAGATATCTGATCTTCCTGAGGATTTAAGAGTCTCTGATTATTCTCTGTAAAATCTCCATGTAGAGTGGATATCACACTCTGTTTACCATCCTATCTTATTAGTCCCTCCAGCATAATTTAGCCAGAAAAATTTCCCTTCCAACATCCTGGTCCAAATTGATGAGGCTTCCCTGGTGGCTCAGAGCTTGAAGCGTCTGCCTGTAATACGGAAGACCTGAGTTCAGTTCCTGGGTTGGGAAGATCCCCTGGAGAAGGAAATGGCAACCCAGTCCAGTTTTCTTGCCTGGAAAATCCCATGGACAGAGGAGCCTGGTGGGCTACAGTCCACGGGGTAGCAATGGTCATGGTGGAGAGGGCTGACAGAATGTGGTCCACTGGAGAAGGAAATGGCAAGCTACTTCAGTATTCTTGCCTTGAGAACCCCATGAACAGTATGAACAGTATGGAATAGCCTTAGAATCTAAAAAAGGCATAGATCTTGTCTTAGCAGATATTAAATGTATATAAAGCTACAGTCATTAAAACAATATAGTATTAGTAGCAGAAAGTGAAAGTGAAATCACTCAGTCGTGTCCGATTCTTTGTGACCCCATGGACTATAGCCTATCAGGCTCCTCTGTCCATGGGATTTTCCAGGCAAGAGTACTGGAGTGGGTTGCCATTTCCTTCTCCAGGGGATCTTCCCAATCCAGGGACTGAACCCAGGTCTCCCGCATTGCAGGCAGAAGCTTTAACCTCTGAGCCACTACTTAATTATTTATGTGGTCTCTCCTTTTCTTAATTGTGTCAATCTCTACTAACTGGAAACAAAATGGAAGCATATTCAACCACACTGTGGAATATTATGCATGCGTTCTATTTCATACTCCCAGAGAGTTTTTAATGAGAAGGGGATACGTTTAGAAGGTAGTACTTTTTAATCAGGACCATGTAATTTCCTCTTCTGCTTGGACATTTTTGATTGATTTCTTTTCTATTTAAAAATTTTTTATTTTTTAAAAATTTTGTTGAAATGTGTTGATTTATAGTGTTATGTTGATTTCTGCTGTACATAAAAGTAATTCAGTTACACTATATACTCTTTTTCATATTATTTTTCAGTATGGTTTATTACAGGATATTGACTATAGTTCCCTGTGCTATACAGTAGGACCTTGTTGTTTATCCATATGTGTAATAATTTGCATCTGCTAATCCGAAACTCTGGAGAAGGCAGTGGCACCCCACTCCAGTACTCCTGCCTGAAAAATCCCATGGACAGAAGAGCCTGGTGGGCTGCAGTCCATAGGGTCGCTAAGAGTTGGACACGACTGAGCAACTTCCTTTTCATTTTCACTTTCATGCATTGGAGAAGGAAATGGCAACCCACTCCAGTGTTCTTGCCTGGAGAATCCCAGGGACGGGGGAGCCTGGCGGGCTGCCGTCTGTGGGGTCACACAGAGTCAAACACGCCTGATGCGACTCAGCAGCAGCAGCAGCAGAAACTCTCCATTGATTTCTTTTGCTGTGTAAACTTCTGAAGGATTCTCATTGTATTTTATTAAATTGTTTTTTAAGAAAGTTTGTAAAAAATTTCACTCTCTGCCTCCCACTGTGTCCCTCACTCCCAAGTCTTTTGAAAAATGTTGCCAGTTTGATATGAGAAAAATGCTATTAAGTGTATTTTCATATGAGAAAAAGGAAATCATATTCAAAATGAAGAAACAAATGAAAAACTGGGGAAATACTTACAACATATTAAAGAAGAAAAAATTATTGTATAACGGTTTCTCTAAAGATAAAGAATAGAGAATACAAAAACAAAATAAAGTGAAGAGATTAGAAAGCTCCTAAACACTAAGAACATTTATAATATAAATATGCATATGATAGAATTACCATTTCATACCATAGAGAAAAGGTAAATTATTCAGTAAGTAATGTTGGAGTGAATGACCCAGCATTAAAAAAAATAAATTTAACTTACATTTTAAATTTATATTACATAAAAATCAAGTAAAACCTCAAAATCAGACATCACAATAAAATAAAACAATTTTAAAGTGATATTTTTAACATGCTCCCCAAACTGAAATTATTTTCAAATAAGTAAAATAATAAATCATTTACAAGTTAAATTAAAATATAGGTAAGTTTGTGAAATGAACTTATTCTTTCCTAAGAGAGAATAGAAATAAAAAATGTAAAGTTTGAGTGGGTGTGAATACACTTATATATAAAATATTTATATATTACAGAAAAGCCATTTACATTTCATTCATTTTTTCATAGGCATTTATATAAACTTTTGCCAAGAACTTTCCTATGATTTGATTCATTTGACTTTCTAATTTTAGTTATTCATAATTTCTCTCCATCTCTTGATTATGTCAGTCTTATTAACTGAAAGCAAAATAAAATCATATTCAAAATGAAAAGGCAGACTAGGGACAAACTAGGGAAATATCCTAATCATATAAAAACAGGGAAAGTTTTTATATAAAAATATCTCTAAAGAGAGAGAATAAGATAAATGGAGAAAAAGAATATGAATAGGTAAGTTACTTAAAAAACAGAAACAGGCCTTCCCTGGTAGCTCAGTGGTAAAGAATCTGCCTGCCAATGCAGGAGACACGGGTTCAGTCCTTGACCTGGGAGGATCCCACGTGCTGCTGAGCAACTAAGCCCATGTGCTGCAGCCAAGGAGCCTGCGCTCTAGAGCCCAGGAGCCGCAGCTACCGAGCCCACACGCGACAGCTACAGTAGGGCCCTTTGCCCAGAGGCCATGCTCCACAAGGGAAGCCACCGCAACGAGAAGCCCCCAGACCGCAACTAGAGAGTAGCTTCTGCTGTATGGCAACTGGAGAAAGCCTGCGCTCAGCAACGAAGACCCAACACAGCCAAAAATAAGTGAACAAATAAAAAGCAAAAGGAAGCAAAAATAATAATGAACACATAGAATGTGTTCCCCTTCATGTATAACAGCCTTGTCGTGGCAAAGGGGCTTGCATAACTCAATGAAGTGGTATTCAATATGTTCAACCTCATTTGTGATGAAAGAAATGCAGATTAAAACAACAACAACATATATATTTTTGCCAATCATTTTGGTAAGGATATACATTTATATGTGTATATATATATATCTGTATCCAATGGATCATGCATGAGGGACAATAAAGCATGAGGTAGGGTTAATAAAACTAGTGAACACTTGAGTTGTTTCTTTCTTCTACTCAGTCTTGGAATTAAGAGTTTAAACTTATCTGAAAAAGTCACTAGCAACAGAATCAAGCTCAGGGTGCCAAAATGTGGTTAAGGAAAAAAAGAAAACATTAAAAAAGTGCTGCTCTTTACCTCTGAGACAGACGTAATTATAGCAACTTATCCCTCAAACTAGTTGGAAAACAAATGCCTCAGAAAACTTCATTCATGCCTGGCCCTCGTTCAAGAACAAGGCGATTTGCTCTGGTGCATTCTCCCAGAGAGGAGCTCTTTCTCCCTCAGAAGGCTGACCACAGGAGGCAGAAGAGGGAAGATAATGACCGAGTAGGTAGGAAACGCTTCAGGGGAGCTAAAGTACAGAACAAGGTCACTCTGCATTTTCGTGGTTCTGCCCTGGCTGGAAGCAAGCGTTAAGGAGTAGGATTTACTGATGCCTTAAGTCTGACAAGGGCTGAGTGAAAAGGACTTTTGAAATCACCCCCTTTAATCATTAAGTTAGACTTTGCGTTTTCCAAGGACACTACAAAAATGCACAAGCTGGACTGTAAGAAAGTTGGAGAAGAGGCAGCTTGAGTGAATGGGGGAAATTTCAGACCGTGAAAGCCCTGAGTGAGAGATCTGGCCAGACAGCATGTTGTGAGCCTGTGCTTCAGGGTTGCATCCACCCTCTGGAAAAGGGGTTTGAACTGATTTTAGGACCTGATGGGAAATCAATCAGGAGAGAAGCAGGGATATTCGCTGCTGCTGAAATCAATGTGTCAGTTGCCTGTGACGACATGATTCGCTTCCTTCCAAATACTTTCTTACCATTGCAGCTGGCCTCTTTCTGTGCTTCTTTTAACGTAGTTGTTACCTAGTTTTGATTGACTGTTTAAATAATTTTCATTTCCCTTCCAGCTTCCTCCCAGATTCAGCTTGGTTAAGAGGAGAGCAGTAAGTTGAAATACACTATAGATGTTAACTTGTGGATTCAGCAGAGATGACTGGACAATATCCAATCTCAGAAAGGCTGAGAGGCTGACCTTGGGAATCACTCTGCTCTTGTCTACCTTTGTTGGAAAGCAAGTCATTTCACTTCCTTTAGCTCTAGGTCTACTTGTGAAAAGTTTAGGGGCTGGACCATGTGATGGGTAACATTTTTCCAGCTTTAGCATCTTATGAGACAAAGATGAACAAAAAGCAAGAAAAAGTAATTCCTATAACATCAGAAGACACTTGAAAATATCCAATCATTTAATCTAAGAAATGCATATGGAAACAATGAGATACTTTTTTAAACCTTTGTGATCAGCAAAGATTTAATAAAGAAACAATATCACCTTTCTCTAGGTCAGGGGAAGAAAAATTAGAGCTCTTGTTTGCTGTTGGCAGGAATACACATTTTTTTATAGGGCAGGTTATGAATATGCATCAAAAGTCTTAAAATGAACATCATCTATGATCTAGCAATTCTATTAGGATGAGTTCTGAGGAAATAATCAGGGACTCATGAATAATTTTAAGTACCAAGATTTTTATCACAGTGTTATTTATACTATTAATATTGAAACACAAAGGCTGATCTTCATTTGCCCAGGACAACTTATGTGGCACTTGATAATAAACTTGGGAACACTCAAGAGGTGCAGAATCAGCAAGTTCCACGTTCGTACTTAACAAGCCAGTTATCTCCCTGCTGTTCCCAATCCCACCAACCTGTGCTGAGCCACCATTTCAGATAGGATCCTGTGATGTGACTAAGGGAGACCCTGCCTTGTCCAGGAGGTTGTGATCTTCCCTACTGAAAGACCATCTTTGGTCTACCATTGGCTGCAGGGCAAAGGGAACATCCTATGGCTTGTTTCCTAAGGCCCTTCACAATGAGCCTCACCCCATCCAGAAAGAGCTTATTGCCAACTTCTCTTCCATTGGCACTGCCTGCCTGTCCTTTCCAGTCACCATATATACGCTTATCCCTAGTCACTAGGTAACCTGTTCTCCCTACCTTCCCCTTCTCCTATCTGAAGGCTTCCCTCATTTAAAGGATGCTTCCAAGAAGTGTTCCCTGCCATTGTTTGACTTCATGGAATACACATGCTAGCATATTTTTGTGTGTACTGTGTTCTCATTTTTGTTTCAAGTTTGTCTTTTCAATTATAAGGTTTCTGAAACTGGTACTAGGTCTTATATTTGAAAAGTTGCATGATATAGGAGAGAGAACAGGATATGAAATCAGACAAGCCTGGGGTTAAATCCCATGTTATATTGAATAAGTTATTTGACTTATTTGTGCTTGAGTTTTGTCATTTATAAAATGGGAATAAAAGTAGTTATTTCATAGAGTTGTGTTGGATGGGATAATTGTTAGCCACTTTACACAAGGCCTGCCCCATAGCACACAATCAGAAAATGTTAGTTCCCTCTTTCTTATTCCACTTTGGAGGAGTTGAGCTTAGCATATGGTAGCTTTACATAAGATCTTGTCTCCTAGCCAGTTCCCCAAAGGACACTAGGAGCAATGGGTGCCCTGGAAGGAAAGAGAACAGCAGTTGGTGAACTGGGAAAGCCCCTGTGTGTGTCTGGCCTGCTGGCCTCTTACCTGATGATTGTCAGGGGGATGAAGTACACCAGGAAGGCCACGATGGTCATGTACGGGGTCCAGTAGGAGTCGTCGGGCCACAGGGCCCAGCACTGCACTTCACCATTGGAGAGTTTCCTTTTCCCAAATATGATAAGGGTAGGAATGGAGAACAGGAAAGAGAGGCTCCAGGCAATCATGATGAGGACCTTGGCCTGCTTTTCTGCTCAAAGAAAAAAGAGGGATGCCTGGGCATCTGGAAATAGCCTCTGGGAGCACACTTGGTATCTGGTGTGGAAAAAGATCGTGGTGGGGGAGGAATTCTAGAACTCTCAGAGCCTCAGTTTCCTTATGCATAAAATGGGGGTAATAGGACCTGCATCTAGAGCTGATGCAAGGATTAAAGGGAGAATTTAATCACAGAAGCTAGAGCATTGCTTGGCCCAATCTCTCCTCTTCGTCTTCCCTGATTTACCTGTTTGACTTGAGATGCTGACACATTCCTACAGTACTATGGAGCTCAGTTTGTATCACGTACATTTGATAGGTTGCTGTGCAAATGCTTGTCTCTGGTGCCTTGCTCATCCTGAAAGGCAGAGATGGGGCCTTTGGTCTGGTTGTTATTCTCCTCACATACCTAGCGATATGAAGCACTGTGACAGTATTTGAAAGCTGTTTGGCAAACGTTCAATAGCCTTCTTTCGTTTGAAGGAACAAGGGAGGAGTGGTAAGGCAGAGAAAGAGCAGTGGGTTTGGTTCTGGCGAGCAGAGTTCTTTCAACCAAGCCCTGAAGTCTGGTAGCTCTGACCCCACACACTAGATTTGGGCTCTTTCAGGTGTGATGTTTTGACCTTGGGCAAACCACTCAGTCTCAAACTGAGTTCTTGAAAGTGGAATTAAAAAAAATACACGCTCTGCTCATCTAACCATGATGGTGTCAGATGGAGACTATTAATACACACGAGAGTGTCTCTTGAAGCAGTTTTTATGATGCTTCCTTTTAAGCTGGTGTTGAAGCTCTTCATCTTCATCTCTACTGTTGCTGTGTTGACTGACCCTGGTGGGCTCCTTCATCCAGGGACAGGACACCTCCCTCCACCTCCCAACTTTCAAACTGGAAAGCCAATTCATGTTTCAGGGTGAGGGAGGGAAATGTAGAATCAGGAGGTATTGTAGAGAGGTGAGTAGGGTGTGATCAGGAAGACTATAAGAAATGAGAACATTTCTAGAAGAAACTAGGGACTCTATTAGAATCTTGAATCCCAAATATTTGGGAGAATAATATCTGGGATTCTGTTCTTGTTGAACTGTCACTCTGAAAAGAGCTATTGGAAAGATTTAGAAAACAGATATAACTGGCACAGTGAACAAGCAGGAACCTTGGGGTAGAATTATAACATGGTCTTTTTAGGTCTTCCTGTCATTCCTTTCTCCCTTGCTTTTCGCTTTTCTTCTTTCCTCAGCTATTTGTAAAGCCTCCTCAGATAACCCCTTTGCCTCTTGCATTTCTTTTTCTTGAGATGGTTTTGTTCACTGCCTCCTGTACAATATTATGAACCTCTGACCATAGTTCTTCAGGCACTCTGTTTACTAGATCTAATCCCTTGAATCTATTTGTTGACTCCGCTGTATATTCATACGGGGTTTGATTTAAGTCATACTTGACTGGCCTAGTGGTTTTCCCCACTTTCTTTAGTTTAAAGCCCAAATTTTGTTATCAGGAGCTGATGATCTGAGCCACAGTCAGCTCCAGGTCTTGCTCTTACTAACTGTACACAGCTTCTCCATCTTCACCTACAAAGAAGGTGCGTGTATCCAGAAACCAAGTAGGGGTGGGTACTCTCCTCCACCTGCTTGAAAACTCAGGGAAGCTCTTTGATATCAATGACTTTAAGTAGTAAACAGATATAATTAACAGAGTTTTATATTTTAATATCTGGCACTATATATCTCTCTTCATTACTGGTTGATGCTTTCCTAAATATTCTTACATTTAATTTTACTGAAGAGCTTTAAAACCGATGACTCCTCCGAAGTTGCTGGCTAAGGAAACTACCACGTAAGTAAAAAGCAGTAAAGCATCAGTAAAATGTGTGCACTCCCCCATTGCTGGTCTCCTCCCTTTGGTTGTGTTGCCATTGCCACGTGCTTATTCAGGCACAGGAGAGTCCCTGCCGGCCTCCACCGGCCCCATTCTCTGTGCTGCTCTGTGGGGAATCTCCTGCCTGCCTTCTCAATCCTGCCCCTCGCCCCTTATATTCCAACGAGGTGGAGCACCAAGAAGGCTCTAGCACACAGTTCCCTCCACCCTGTGCCACCGACTACCTCATCCTGTAACCCTGAGGATCTTTCCATCTTCCTGCCAGGCTGTGTAGCTTTCCTAGGGGCTTGGCATCCATGTGGTTTAGTCTGATCCCCATGTGCTGGGAATTCATTGATGTTTCTGGTCTTTGGATGGCGTCTTTCCTCGGCTTCCTTCCTGGCTGCAGGTGTCCTCCTGTCTGTGTGCTTCTTCGATGACTTCAGTTGGAATTGGGCGGAGGAAGGGAAAGTGGCTAATTTCTGTTTCCAAGCTTGCATCTTTCCCTGGAGTTATTAGAGGTGATTATTTTCCAAGTGCCCTACATGAAGCCTCTATTAATTTTATAGTGAGGAAATAAATTTCTTTCCATATTTTAAAGAACACTATAATATTCATTGCTGTCTTTCCTGTAATTTAGAGACCAATCCATAATATGGGCAGTATCTCCCAGAACCAGTTGTATTTTCCATAACCTAAATAGTTGATTTGTTTTTTAGCTAATGAATATGGTTAGACATGTAACTCACCATGTTTCCCCCTTGGCTATGCATCCCAAAGCCTCTACCTCTAGCAAATGTCCTGGGACACCCTCTCACACATTTTCTTATACTTATGTTTTCTCTTCCAATTTCTTCACCTTGAAATACTCTGGTATAGATGTCTTTTTGTACACTGTCTGCAATCCTCCCCAGAGCTTGCTGGGTGTTAATAAGTAGATGGATGAGTAAATGTATCATACTTCTGCATACATATATAATAAAATATCTCTCCCATTTAACCCATTTCCTCCCCTACTTCTTTCTCTGCCAGAATCACTAGACCATAACAGTGTCCAGAAAGCTTAGTGCAGATTGCACCCCTTCACATACACACTTACATGCAACCTACAAAAAGCCTTAGAAATAGATATCAATTTTATCTTAAAATTAGTTTCACATCACACTGATGTGTTGCTGGTATAAAAATTACCTAATGGCATGTAAGTCCCTGTGGTCATTGTGGAGATTCCAACTCCCATCCCCAGAGGTAGGTACTAGTTGGTGTGCATTTTTGTGGGCAATTGTTTATTATTCTGAGACCTCCCTATTTCTTGCATTCTTTCCTGCTCTTCTCTCTCTCTCTACACAATATCTAGTGTTGTTTTGAGTTTTTCTTTGTGTTAATGTTATACTTCATACATACTGCATGTATATTGTTTTTATTACTCAAAATATGATGCAGACATTTTCATGGTGATGCATATCTCTCTCCATGGCTGTCCTACCTCTTCATTGAGAGACAGGATATATAGTACTTGAGTGCCCCTGAGCTGAACCCAGACCATCTAGGTTCAAATCCTGCCCCTGCAACTACTAACTATAATCTTGGGCAAACTTCTTTAACCCTTTGAATTGCAATTGCCCAGACTAAGATGCAAATAATAATAGAACTTACATCATAGAGCTGTTGTGAGGATTAAAGTATTTAACATGTACAAAGAACTTAGAATCATGACTAGTACATAGTACAAATCAATAAACCTAAGCTATTAAAACTTCTACATAGGGTGCTAGCCACTCTCCCATTGAGGGACACTAAGGTCAGCATTGAATTCCTGATATTCTGAGTAATGCTACAATACACAACACATGTGTATATATACACACATGTCAGCATTTGTCCAGAGAAGATACCAAGTAGAACTTCTATATCAAAGGGCTGGACATTTTACAATTTAATTAGGTACTGCTACGTTGCCATCCAAAGTATCTGTGTCAGTACTGCCTGATGTATTTAATAGTATCGAATGACATTATTGCTACTTATTCTAAAATTCTGCTTGCTCTATTAATTTTGTTTCCTTAGGTATAAATTCTGCAGAATGATATTTTAAACATATTATCTATTTTGTACAGTTTGGCTTTTGTCACCCTTTTTCATGATATTTGATTGCACCTCATTTTTGTAGACAAGATTTCATGTTAGGTTCTTCATTTTGTCAGTTTCACAGCCTGCTTGGAAAAGTGAAGTACTTTGGACTCTTATTTGCCTTTGGAGGTCAGAGATGTAAGTGGCCTCTGCCTGTGGGCAGAGCAATGGACAATTAGTCCTGTGACGAAGTATCCACCATCCCTCCAAGGTGTCATTGCTCCCCAGGGCCCCACCCTGTCTCTCGAAATCCAGTGTCCCCACTACTTGGAAGCAGAGATGTTTATCCTTGCTGCACATCTGGGAAGGGGAAGGACAGCAGGAAAGGAGATGTGCTGTGATAAAAGGTCCTCATTGTACTCCAAGAATCACCCTGCCAGTTTCCCCGAGTCCGTCTTGCTCCAGGCATTTCCATGATCTATTTAGGGAGACCTCTGCCTCATTGCTGTAGCATCATCTGTGTGTACTGTGGGTTGTGTGCCTTTAGCCTTCCCGCTGACCCGTCTGCTTCCTTCTTTCAGGGATTCTTCACTATCTCTGGATCAAAGAGGGTTTTCCTTGTTTCCACTGTAATTATCAATTTGAAACATTTTCCAGTTATTTCCATGGTTTGGGGGTAAGGAAGGCAAAATGCTTCTTTCTGGAAAATAAGCAAGTCGAAGCAGGAGTGTTCCTTAGTTTGGATAGTTATGTGTGTCAACTCTAAAAAAACAACAACAACAACAACAAAACAAAACTGGAAGCATCAGTGTCAAGGGAAATGGTCACAAAGTGGGCTCAGCAAAGCATCTTTCCTCACAGTTCTTGGCCATCCAGGCCAACTGTCAGCATTTTCCCAGGCAGCCAAGTTTCTTTTCTACGTCTTTTTCGACAATCAGACTCAAGAAGTGGGGAAGGAAGGGGAAGAAGAGGAGAAAGGGGGAGGAAAAGAGCCATTACTAAGAGGATAATATTAGCAAAAACCCTCACCCAAGGATAGTACTTGGTCGAGCCTGCTCACCTCCTTGCAGGAACCTCATGGGGTAGACGATGGCATGGTATCTGTCTATGCTGAGGGACACCAAGACATAGGTAGAGGCATAGAGCAGCACAACCTGAAGACAGAAATGAGAGGAGGTGAGTGGTTTCATCAAGGTGAGGAAATGCACATCATGGAAAAAAGAGCATTTTGTGCTATTTAGAAACCTAGTAGTAGCCTGGTGGGCTGCAGTCCATGGGTTCGCTAACAGTTGGACAGACTGAGCGACTTCACTTTCACTTTTCTCTTTCATGCATTGGAGAAGGAAATGGCAACTCACTCCAGTATTCTTGCCCACTCCAGTATTCTTGCCTGGAGAATCCCAGGGATGGGGGAGCCTGGTGGGCTGCCGTCTATGGGGTCACACAGAGTTGGACACGACTGAAGTGACTTAGCAGCAGAAACCTAGGCACCAAACCAAGGGCTGGACGAGGTTTGGAGTATGAACAGGAATGCCTGACTCCCACCCAGGCAGAAGGTGGCGCTTCTTGGTGCCTGACTTTGCACTGCTGGCTGTGACAGGTGAGAGTGCCTCCAGTTCTCACTTGCTCACTCTTTCGCTTGGCTTCTTGCAGACTCCACATTTCTCCAAGGATCAGTCCCCCTTGACATTTGCGCGGTACATTTGTTTGTGATTGACTTTTAAAGCTAAACTAATTTTCTCTGCTACAGTTGACATTCCAGAATCTTTAGAAACAAACATTCATTTGCCTTTTATCAACATGAGTTGTTGAAAGATGATAGGAGGGATCTGGCTTCAAGGAGCCTGGGTGCTGTTCTGAATCATTATCACCATCTGGGTGATAATGGAGCTCTTAGAGCTCCCCTTCTTCATCCACTTCTGCAGCAGAGCTGCCCACTAGGGTCAGCCTTTGGGTCCTCTCTTCTGCCTTCCCACCCTCTTTTATTAAGCTTACCCATGTCCTTTAATTATCCCATGTACAGTGGTACTTGCTTACTTTGCAGAGAAGAACAATTCGATTTAAGAGGTTAATATCTCTTCTGTGAAGAGCATACTCAAAAGGTAATTAAATGAAATATATCTGAAAGGATTATCAAGATGGAAAAATTTCCAATAACTTTGAGCCTCATTTCTACCAGGAGTCTAGCCATATCACTACTTTGTAAACTTTTGGTCAAATTCATAGTGAGTAGAAAGTAACTCAAAGACTGAAGTCTAAGGGTGAGTGTCTGAATTTCTTCTAAGATGAAATAGGAATAACATGAATTTGTTAATAACCTTTGTCTGAATTTGTACCATTTTGTTAATTTCCTGCCTCAGAGAAATAATCAGCTACATTGATATTCTTTATATTTTTATTTCTGTAACACTGCCACATATACATCCCAGCATCTGTGTTGCAGAAGGTTCCATAGAGAGGGTGTTCTGAAAACTGACCAGACATTGAAGCCTTCCCTGAGGGATATAAGAAGAAAGACTCATCTTGCTAAGAAGCTGATGAGTGATCAGAGAGAAAAGCGGCATACGGTTTTTACAACAGCAACAAAAGTAAGACGACTGTCTCCTTAGAGAAAACTGGGATTTCTTTGTGGGATCCATGGATTCAGAATTGTTAATACTGGCCACACTGAGCTGAGGAGAAGGATGGGAAAGAGAACTCTCAATGGGAGAACTGCATGGGTTAGAATGTTGTGATGAGACATTCATGAGAATTGTGGCATCTGCAGCTGTGCTGTGATGAGACAGTCGTGAGAATCGTGGCATCTGCAGCTGTGCTGAGTGAGATGACTGGCTCACACAAATTCAGGACCTGGGGCAAGAGAAAAGGTCACAACAGACTGGCCAGAGGAGCAGGAAGAGTTAGTAAAGAGATTATCTACTTCTGAGACATGGTCAAAAAGAATATTTAACTTCAGGAGTCTTCAAGCATCTAGACAGGGTTTTTGTTTTTTAAAAAATGTTAAAGATTATCTGAAAGAAATACACCTCAAATTGCCATGCCTCCTCTCCATAAAAATAAATGCCAGAAAACAGAACAAAAAGATTAATGAGTATTGAAAGAAAAATTGTGATTCAAAAATTTGGTAAATATTTTTGTACCAAGGCACAGAATAATTTTCTTACATATAAGTAGAAGGAAATCATCACCTACTTTTAGAAAAAAATCTTGAAGAAACATTTCTGCTGACTGAGAATTATTTTGAAATTAAGTACTCAAGAAGAGAAAGTGGATAGAATACGAAAGCCATAGTAAGCAATGAGTCAGAAAAACTCAAAATGTTTAAAATAACTGTGAATATAATTACATAATATTTCAGAGAAAATTTGGTGAGTTGGATGAGGGCAGAAAGTAGAAGGAAAGCAATTACATCAAATTTCTATTTAGATATTTTAGACATCTTTTTTGTTGTTTTTATTTTGATAGAGATGTATTGCACTTTAAAGATAAGCTATGATAGAGTAAAATAGAAATAGAGAAAAAAGATTTATCAGAGTCCTATGGCCACCATAACAAATTGCCACAAACACTGTGGCTTAAACCAACATAAATTTACTCTTTTATATTTATGGAGACCAGAAGTCAGAATCAGTTGTACCTGGTCAAAATCAAGGTGTTGGTAGGGCCAGTCTCCCTCTCGAGGCTCTGGGGGAGAACTCTTTCCTAGTCTTTTCCAGCTTTACGTGGCTGCCAGAGAACTCTGAATTGTGGTCACACCAGTACCATCTCTGAGCCCACGGTTACAGTGCCCCTTCTGTCTGTGTGTCAGTCTTCCTCTGCCTCCCTCTTACAGGATGTGTATGTTTGCCTTTGGACTTAATAGTGATAATTATTGAGATAATTCAGAATAGTCTTCTCATTTCAAAATCATTAAATTAATCACATTTGCAAAGTCTTTTTTGCCATATAAGGTAACATACATAGGTTTCATGTATTAGGATTTAGAAATGTTTGGGGAGCCATTTTTTCAGCCTACCACAATTATAACCAAATATATAGAAAGGGAAAAAAATGAGTGAATAAAAAATTAACACAGAAAGATTAAAATGGTATGATTGAAATAGTACCAAACACTCTTTGTCAAAATAAAAATGAATGGCTTGAGCTCCTCCACTGAAACAAAGATTGTTTACATGACTCTTCCCCAAATCCAACTGTATACTATTTAGAAGAGAAACTTCTAAAACCAAAAAATTATCAAAGTTTAAAAATAGAGTGATGGCCAATGGTATAATGAGCAACTGAAAACTAAAAGAAAGCATTCATTGCAATAGTACTAATTAGGCAAATTAAATTCAAAGCAATTAGTACTACATGGATTGAAGGGATCATTTATATTATAATAGATACAATACCACAATGGCAACAGAATATCAATAAACCTAAATGTAACATCGAACTGGGGTCTTCCACATTGCAGGCAGACCACACTTTATGGTCTGAGCCACCAGGGAAGCCCAAATGTAACAACAGCATAACACTAAATATAGAGAAACGCTGGGCTGGAGGAAGCACAAGTTGGAATCAAGATTGCCAGGAGAAATATCAATAACCCCAGATATGCAGATGACACCACCCTTATGGCAGAAAGTGAAGAGGAACTAAAAAGCCTCTTGATGAAAGTGAAAGAGGAGAGTGAAAAAGTTGGCTTAAAGCTCAACATTCAGAAAACTAAGATCATGGCATCCGGTCCCATGACTTCATGAGATGTGTATAAGAGACAGTCTGGGAAGGGGAAGGACAGCAGGAAAGGAGATGTGCTGTGATAAAAGGTCCTCATTGTACTCCAAGAATCACCCTGCCAGTTTCCCCGAGTCCGTCTTGCTCCAGGCATTTCCATGATCTATTTAGGGAGACCTCTGCCTCATTGCTGTAGCATCATCTGTGTGTACTGTGGGTTGTGTGCCTTTAGCCTTCCCGCTGACCCGTCTGCTTCCTTCTTTCAGGGATTCTTCACTATCTCTGGATCAAAGAGGGTTTTCCTTGTTTCCACTGTAATTATCAATTTGAAACATTTTCCAGTTATTTCCATGGTTTGGGGGTAAGGAAGGCAAAATGCTTCTTTCTGGAAAATAAGCAAGTCGAAGCAGGAGTGTTCCTTAGTTTGGATAGTTATGTGTGTCAACTCTAAAAAAACAACAACAACAACAAAAAAACAAAACTGGAAGCATCAGTGTCAAGGGAAATGGTCACAAAGTGGGCTCAGCAAAGCATCTTTCCTCACAGTTCTTGGCCATCCAGGCCAACTGTCAGCATTTTCCCAGGCAGCCAAGTTTCTTTTCTACGTCTTTTTCGACAATCAGACTCAAGAAGTGGGGAAGGAAGGGGAAGAAGAGGAGAAAGGGGGAGGAAAAGAGCCATTACTAAGAGGATAATATTAGCAAAAACCCTCACCCAAGGATAGTACTTGGTCGAGCCTGCTCACCTCCTTGCAGGAACCTCATGGGGTAGACGATGGCATGGTATCTGTCTATGCTGAGGGACACCAAGACATAGGTAGAGGCATAGAGCAGCACAACCTGAAGACAGAAATGAGAGGAGGTGAGTGGTTTCATCAAGGTGAGGAAATGCACATCATGGAAAAAAGAGCATTTTGTGCTATTTAGAAACCTAGTAGTAGCCTGGTGGGCTGCAGTCCATGGGTTCGCTAACAGTTGGACAGACTGAGCGACTTCACTTTCACTTTTCTCTTTCATGCATTGGAGAAGGAAATGGCAACTCACTCCAGTATTCTTGCCCACTCCAGTATTCTTGCCTGGAGAATCCCAGGGATGGGGGAGCCTGGTGGGCTGCCGTCTATGGGGTCACACAGAGTTGGACACGACTGAAGTGACTTAGCAGCAGAAACCTAGGCACCAAACCAAGGGCTGGACGAGGTTTGGAGTATGAACAGGAATGCCTGACTCCCACCCAGGCAGAAGGTGGCGCTTCTTGGTGCCTGACTTTGCACTGCTGGCTGTGACAGGTGAGAGTGCCTCCAGTTCTCACTTGCTCACTCTTTCGCTTGGCTTCTTGCAGACTCCACATTTCTCCAAGGATCAGTCCCCCTTGACATTTGCGCGGTACATTTGTTTGTGATTGACTTTTAAAGCTAAACTAATTTTCTCTGCTACAGTTGACATTCCAGAATCTTTAGAAACAAACATTCATTTGCCTTTTATCAACATGAGTTGTTGAAAGATGATAGGAGGGATCTGGCTTCAAGGAGCCTGGGTGCTGTTCTGAATCATTATCACCATCTGGGTGATAATGGAGCTCTTAGAGCTCCCCTTCTTCATCCACTTCTGCAGCAGAGCTGCCCACTAGGGTCAGCCTTTGGGTCCTCTCTTCTGCCTTCCCACCCTCTTTTATTAAGCTTACCCATGTCCTTTAATTATCCCATGTACAGTGGTACTTGCTTACTTTGCAGAGAAGAACAATTCGATTTAAGAGGTTAATATCTCTTCTGTGAAGAGCATACTCAAAAGGTAATTAAATGAAATATATCTGAAAGGATTATCAAGATGGAAAAATTTCCAATAACTTTGAGCCTCATTTCTACCAGGAGTCTAGCCATATCACTACTTTGTAAACTTTTGGTCAAATTCATAGTGAGTAGAAAGTAACTCAAAGACTGAAGTCTAAGGGTGAGTGTCTGAATTTCTTCTAAGATGAAATAGGAATAACATGAATTTGTTAATAACCTTTGTCTGAATTTGTACCATTTTGTTAATTTCCTGCCTCAGAGAAATAATCAGCTACATTGATATTCTTTATATTTTTATTTCTGTAACACTGCCACATATACATCCCAGCATCTGTGTTGCAGAAGGTTCCATAGAGAGGGTGTTCTGAAAACTGACCAGACATTGAAGCCTTCCCTGAGGGATATAAGAAGAAAGACTCATCTTGCTAAGAAGCTGATGAGTGATCAGAGAGAAAAGCGGCATACGGTTTTTACAACAGCAACAAAAGTAAGACGACTGTCTCCTTAGAGAAAACTGGGATTTCTTTGTGGGATCCATGGATTCAGAATTGTTAATACTGGCCACACTGAGCTGAGGAGAAGGATGGGAAAGAGAACTCTCAATGGGAGAACTGCATGGGTTAGAATGTTGTGATGAGACAGTCATGAGAATTGTATAAGAAGAAAGACTCATCTTGCTAAGAAGCTGATGAGTGATCAGAGAGAAAAGCGGCATACGGTTTTTACAACAGCAACAAAAGTAAGATGACTGTCTCCTTAGAGAAAACTGGGATTTCTTTGTGGGATCCATGGATTCAGAATTGTTAATACTGGCCACACTGAGCTGAGGAGAAGGATGGGAAAGAGAACTCTCAATGGGAGAACTGCATGGGTTAGAATGTTGTGATGAGACAGTCATGAGAATTGTGGCATCTGCAGCTGTGCTGTGATGAGACAGTCGTGAGAATCGTGGCATCTGCAGCTGTGCTGAGTGAGATGACTGGCTCACACAAATTCAGGACCTGGGGCAAGAGAAAAGGTCACAACAGACTGGCCAGAGGAGCAGGAAGAGTTAGTAAAGAGATTATCTACTTCTGAGACATGGTCAAAAAGAATATTTAACTTCAGGAGTCTTCAAGCATCTAGACAGGGTTTTTGTTTTTTAAAAAATGTTAAAGATTATCTGAAAGAAATACACCTCAAATTGCCATGCCTCCTCTCCATAAAAATAAATGCCAGAAAACAGAACAAAAAGATTAATGAGTATTGAAAGAAAAATTGTGATTCAAAAATTTGGTAAATATTTTTGTACCAAGGCACAGAATAATTTTCTTACATATAAGTAGAAGGAAATCATCACCTACTTTTAGAAAAAAATCTTGAAGAAACATTTCTGCTGACTGAGAATTATTTTGAAATTAAGTACTCAAGAAGAGAAAGTGGATAGAATACGAAAGCCATAGTAAGCAATGAGTCAGAAAAACTCAAAATGTTTAAAATAACTGTGAATATAATTACATAATATTTCAGAGAAAATTTGGTGAGTTGGATGAGGGCAGAAAGTAGAAGGAAAGCAATTACATCAAATTTCTATTTAGATATTTTAGACATCTTTTTTGTTGTTTTTATTTTGATAGAGATGTATTGCACTTTAAAGATAAGCTATGATAGAGTAAAATAGAAATAGAGAAAAAAGATTTATCAGAGTCCTATGGCCACCATAACAAATTGCCACAAACACTGTGGCTTAAACCAACATAAATTTACTCTTTTATATTTATGGAGACCAGAAGTCAGAATCAGTTGTACCTGGTCAAAATCAAGGTGTTGGTAGGGCCCGTCTCCCTCTCGAGGCTCTGGGGGAGAACTCTTTCCTAGTCTTTTCCAGCTTTACGTGGCTGCCAGAGAACTCTGAATTGTGGTCACACCAGTACCATCTCTGAGCCCACGGTTACAGTGCCCCTTCTGTCTGTGTGTCAGTCTTCCTCTGCCTCCCTCTTACAGGATGTGTATGTTTGCCTTTGGACTTAATAGTGATAATTATTGAGATAATTCAGAATAGTCTTCTCATTTCAAAATCATTAAATTAATCACATTTGCAAAGTCTTTTTTGCCATATAAGGTAACATACATAGGTTTCATGTATTAGGATTTAGAAATGTTTGGGGAGCCATTTTTTCAGCCTACCACAATTATAACCAAATATATAGAAAGGGAAAAAAATGAGTGAATAAAAAATTAACACAGAAAGATTAAAATGGTATGATTGAAATAGTACCAAACACTCTTTGTCAAAATAAAAATGAATGGCTTGAGCTCCTCCACTGAAACAAAGATTGTTTACATGACTCTTCCCCAAATCCAACTGTATACTATTTAGAAGAGAAACTTCTAAAACCAAAAAATTATCAAAGTTTAAAAATAGAGTGATGGCCAATGGTATAATGAGCAACTGAAAACTAAAAGAAAGCATTCATTGCAATAGTACTAATTAGGCAAATTAAATTCAAAGCAATTAGTACTACATGGATTGAAGGGATCATTTATATTATAATAGATACAATACCACAATGGCAACAGAATATCAATAAACCTAAATGTAACATCGAACTGGGGTCTTCCACATTGCAGGCAGACCACACTTTATGGTCTGAGCCACCAGGGAAGCCCAAATGTAACAACAGCATAACACTAAATATAGAGAAACACTGGGCTGGAGGAAGCACAAGTTGGAATCAAGATTGCCAGGAGAAATATCAATAACCCCAGATATGCAGATGACACCACCCTTATGGCAGAAAGTGAAGAGGAACTAAAAAGCCTCTTGATGAAAGTGAAAGAGGAGAGTGAAAAAGTTGGCTTAAAGCTCAACATTCAGAAAACTAAGATCATGGCATCCGGTCCCATGACTTCATGGGAAATAGATGGGGAAACAGTGGAAACAGTGTCAGACTTTATTTTTTTGGGCTCCCAAATCACNAATAACCCCAGATATGCAGATGACACCACCCTTATGGCAGAAAGTGAAGAGGAACTAAAAAGCCTCTTGATGAAAGTGAAAGAGGAGAGTGAAAAAGTTGGCTTAAAGCTCAACATTCAGAAAACAAAGATCATGGCAT
This sequence comes from Oreotragus oreotragus, assembly GCA_006410675.1. NCBI lineage: Eukaryota > Metazoa > Chordata > Mammalia > Artiodactyla > Bovidae > Oreotragus > Oreotragus oreotragus. Next base: position 65,263 of record SJYX01007517.1, read on the forward strand.
CCGGTCCCATCACTTCATGGCAAATAGATTGGGAAACAGTGCAAACAGTGCCAGACTTTATTTTGGGGGGCTCCAAAATCACTGAAGACAGTGACTGCAGCCATGAAATTAAAAGGCATCTACTTTTTGGAAGAAAAATTATGACCAACCTATACAGCATATTGAAAAGCAGAGACATTACTTTGCCAACTAAGGTCTGTATAGTCAAGGCTATGATTTTTCCAGTAGTCATGTATGGATGTGAGAGTTGGACTGTGAAGAAGGCTGATCAATAACCTCAGATATGCAGATGACACCACCCTTATGGCAGAAAGTGAAGAGGAACTAAAAAGCCTCTTGATGAAAGTGAAAGTGGAGAGTGAAAAAGTTGGCTTAAAGCTCAACATTCAGAAAACAAAGATCATGGCATCCGGTCCCATCATTTCATGGGAAATAGAAGGGGAAACAGTGGAAACAGTGTCAGACTTTATTTTGGGGAGCTCCAAAATCACTGCAGATGGTGATTGGAGCCATGAAATTAAAAAACACTTACTCCTTGGAAGAAAAGTTATGACCAACCTACATAGTATATTCAAAAGCAGAGACATTACTTTGCCGACTAAGGTTCCTCTAGTCAAGGCTATGGTTTTTCCTGTGGTCATGTATGGATGTGAGAGTTGGATTGTGAAGAAAACTGAGCGCCGAAGAATTGATGCTTTTGAACTATGGTGTTGGAGAAGACTCTTGAGAGTCCCTTGGACTGCAAGGAGATCCAACCAGTCCATTCTGGAGATCAGCCCTGGGATTTCTTTGGAAGGAATGATGCTAAAGCTGAAACTCCATTACTTTGGCCACCTCATGAGAAGAGTTGACTCACTGGAAAAGACTCTGATTCTGGGAGGGATTAAGGACAGGAGGAAAAGGGGACGACCGAGGATGAGATGGCTGGATGGCATCACTGACTCGCTGGACGTGAGTCTGAGTGAACTCCGGGAGTTGGTGATGGACAGGGAGGCCTGGTGTGCCGCGATTCGTGGGGTCGCAAAGAGTCGGACACGACTGAGTGACTGAACTGAACTGAACTCTAATAGGAATGAAAGCCAAGGGCAGGGACTTCCCTGGCGGTTCTGTGGTTAAGACTCTGCGCATCCACTGTGGGAGGCATGGGATCCATCCCTGGTCGAGGAGTTAAGATCCCACAAGCCTTGCAGTATGGCCAAAAGTAAAAATAAAGAGCAAAGGCCAAGGGCACAAATTATATAATGAAAATAGGAAAGTGCAGTTAGAGAAGCCTAGGCTTCTTCTGGCCTGTGGTGGGACAAACCAGTGGAGAGAAATGTCAGGAGCAACTTCCCTAGTGCGTGACTCTACAAGCCCCTGATTCTAAGTCTGCTGTAGGCATAGATGCACACGGGCTAGTTAAAGCTTCTGAGTCACGCACACACAGGTACTGTGTCTAACCAAGGGATGACAAACCCCTGTGTATTGATGACAGTCAATGAGATTTGCAGACACTCTAAGGTGGCACTGTTTTTTTCAGCATTTATCCGTCCTGGATTTCAGGGGGAAAGACTATACAGAATGATGAAAAAATGAAAAACTTTATTATAGAGTCATCAGGATGTGGAGTCATCTTCTGCTTCTGCCACTTGACTATTTGGTTATTCTTATTTAAACAGGCTACCAGCAAGCTGTAGGACAGTACCCGCAGGTGTTCTGGCCCTGAGATCTATGACAGAGACTGGAAGATCCTGTCAAAGACTCACCTCTCCCTTCCCACATACTAAAATGTGCTAGGCCTAGTTGGTTTGAGTTGGCCAGCAAACCCATGAAAGGATGCTCAACATTGCTCATTATTGGAGAAATGCAAATCAAAACTACAGGAGGGTATCACTTCACACCAGACAGAATGGCCATCATCAAAAAATCTACAAACAATAAATGCTGGAGAGCATGTGGAGAAAAGGGAACCCTCTTACACTGTTGGTGGGAATGTAGATGGATGCAGACACTATCGAGAGCAGAGTGGAGACTCCTTTAAAAACTAGGAATGGAACTACAATATGACTAAGCAATCCCAGTACTGGGCATATACACTGAGAAAACTGTAATTCAAAAAGTCACATGTACCCTGGTGTTCATTGCAGCACTATTTGCAATGGCCAGGACACGGAAGCAACCTGGATGTCCATCAGATGAATGGATAAAGAAGTTATGGTACATAGATACAATGGAATATTACTCAGCCATAAAATGAATGAAATTGAGTCAGTGGTAGTGAAGCGAATAAACCCAAAGTCTGTCATACAGAATGAAGTAAGTCAGAAAGAGAAAAACAAGTATCATATATTAATGCATATATATGGAGTCTAGAAAAATGACACTGATGAACCTATTTGCAGGGCAGGAATAGAGAGAGAGAGATAGAGAATGAACCTGTGGGCACAGTGGGGGAAGAAGAGGGTGGGACAAAGAGAGAGAGTATCATTGACATACATACACTACCGTGCGTAAAATAGGAAGCTGCCAGATAACACAGGGAGCCCAGCCCGGTGCTCTGTGATGATCTAGAGGGGTGAGATGGGGGTAGCTTGGAAAGAGGTTCAAGAGGGAGAGGATATATGAGATGGGGGTAGCGGGGGTGGGAGGGAGGTCCAAGAGGGAAGGGATAACTGTGAACTTATAGCTGATTCACATTGTTGTACAGCAGAAATGTGCAAATATTGTAAAGCAATTATCCTCCAATTAAAGATATATTTTAAAAAATTGTATTAAAAATTTTATACTGAATTCTTAGCACTTAGCATAGTGCATGGTCTAGAGTGGGTATTTAATAAATATCTGTATAATAATAATAAAAAAAGAACATATTGTCAAGGAGTTANACATACTCCTTTTCCTATTTGGAACCAGTCTGTTGCTCCATGTCCAGTTCTAACTGTTGCTTCCTGACCTGTATATATGTTTCTCAAGAGGCAGGTTAGGTGGTCTGGTATTCCCATCTCTTTCAGAATTTTCCACAGTTGATTGTGCTGTCTCTTATACACATCTAGATGTGTATAAGAGACAGGGTCTAGTTTGTTTCAGAGTTGAATAATTTCAGACTTCCACGGAGCCTTTGTTAAGCTTTCAGAATATGAAGATAGACAGTTTTTAAGTTCTTTTTGTGAAGACAATAATGACAAAATTAGTTTAGAAAAGGGAAAATACAGATTAATTCCATTTATTGGTGCAAAAATGCAAAATAAAGTACCAATAAACAGAATCCAACAGTATATCAAAAGAATAATACACCATATCAAATGGGTATTATTCAAGAAATTTAAGAAATGTTCAATATTTTTAAAAAGATTAATATAATTCCTAGCTTCAAGGTTAAAGGAAAATATGAGATCTGAATAGATGCTGAAAAGACTTTTGACAAACTGCATTATCCATTCCAAATGCTTAGAAGACATTGCCAAAACAGGAAGAGAAATGTGTGTTTGAATATGATAAAAGCATATACTTTAAACTTATAGCATCATTATGCTTTAGTGCTGAAACATTAGACAAGGATGCCTGCTCTTTCCCCTACTACCTAACATTATTCTGGAATTTCAAGCCAATGAAGTAAAACAAAAGAACAAAATAGGAAGTAGAAGCATTGCAAAGGTGGGAACTGCTTAATGCTTCGGTAAAGAAATTAAACTGGACCTTATCTTAGTCTTTATATCAAAATAAATTTTGTATATATTAAAATTTTAAGTGTCAAAACCCCCATAAAATAACTAACAATTGTTTTTTATAATATTGGATGAGGAGAGCTTTCCTAACTGTGACACAAAACCACAAAACCATAAAGAAACAATTAATGGATTTAACTACATTTAAGCAGAAAGCTTTTGTGGAGACAAAAAAAGCACCATTAATAAGCCTGAAGGTCTGGAGAAAAAGTTTCAAAAAAAAGAAAGAAATTAGACATTCTGATAGAAAAAAAGCAAAGAACATGTATCATAGAGAGAGGGGGAAGGGGGAGGAAGGAGAGAGACGAAGAGAGAAAGGATTTTCACCATTTGAATGAAGTACTGCATGTTTATTTCACTATTGCAAGGAAATATAAGATAGCTGGCTATGAGACTGATAAAATTAAAGAGACTGACAATCCTTGTGTTGGTGAGAATGTAGGAGGACTTGAATTTATCTGATTTTGGTGTGGGTATAAATTAGCTTCTTTTTTTTTTTTTGCCAGATCTTAGTTCCCCTGCTACTGCTGCTGCTAAGCAGTCGTGTCCGACTCTGTGTGACCCCATAGACGGCAGCCCACAGCCCATCCCTGGGATTCTCCAGGCCTAGTTCCCCTACCAGAGATCAAACCCTGGACCCCAGCAGTCAAAGTGCCGAGTCCGATCTCCTCCAGTGGTTAGGGTTAGGTTCCTCCTGGATCTAACTGGGTTAGGAATTCCCAGTATACCTTTCCTGAAGATGAGCCTTGAAGTATTTAGTAAACTTTAAAATACTAATACCCCATGTCTTTGGATAAGGGAGAAATTTTGTACAAATGGATACTCTTGCTCAGTATCTACTAAAGCTGCTCATAAACATAACTTAAGACTCAGCAATTCCTCTCCTAGATATATACCTAGAAAAAGGGTGCATGTATGCACCAAAAGACATCTATCTGCAAGAATGTTCTTAACTCCAACCTAGATATAATCTAATTTTCCAGTAAAAGACATGAGTACATTTTGGCATTTCATACAGTGAAATGGTAATGGAAATTAACAAACAACTGCCACTCAAAAATACAGATGAATCTCTAAAATGTTGGAGGAAAGGTCAGGCATAAAAAAGTACACAGTGCCTGATTCCATTTAAAAAGTTCAAAAGCAGGCATAACAGTCTGATGCTAGAAGGCGGGGCAATAATTCCTTTAGGGAGGGGCAGGGAGTCCCAGGGATAAGGGCGGAGGAATGGCTTCTAGGTAGGAATAATGTTTTATTTATTGACCTGTATGTGCTCTATTCATGAAAACTCTTCAAAGCTGTACGCTTAGATTTGTACACCTTACACTATTCTGATGTATGTTATTCGTCTAATTTTTAGGGTATTTCAGTGTGCATACTCTCTGAACTATTAAAGAATCCTGCTAAAGAAACTTATCCTACAAATATAACAGATCAAATGTGCAACCTTGTATCATAGTACTATTTATCATTAGAAAAATTGGAACAATCTAAAGTCTCTCAAAATAGGATTGGTTAATTATAGAATATTATATACCCATCCCTGGTGGCTCAGACAGAAAAAAAAAAAATTTGCCTGCAATGCAGGAGACTGGGGTTTGAGCCCTGGGTTGGAAAAGTCCCCTGGAGCAGGAAATGGCAACCGCCTCCAATATTCTTGCCCGGAGACTTCCATGGAGAGAGGAGCCTGGCGGGCTACAGTCCATGGGGTCTCAAAGAGTCAGACACGTCTGAGTGACTAACACTTTCATGCCTTATTTTAACACGGAGTGACTTGAATACTCACTGTGATAGGAAGAATGAGGGTGCCCAAAAGATGTCCATGCTCGAACCCCGGGAAACGGTGAATGTGTTACCACTCAGAGCCGAAGAGATTTTGCAAATGTGATTAAGTGAAAAAACTTTGAGGTGGAGAGATAATCCAAGTGGACCCAATCTTATCTTATCACAGTTCAGTTCAGTTCAGTCGCTCAGTCATGTCCAACTCTTTGCAAACCCATGAATCGCAACACGCCAGGCCTCCCTGTACATTACCATCTCTCGGAGTTCACTCAGAGTCACGTCCATCAAGTCTGTGATGCCATCCAGCCATCTCATCCTCGGTCGTCCCCTTCTCCTCCTGCCCCCAATCCCTCCCAGCATCAGAGTCTTTACCAATGAGTCAGCTCTTCAAGGGAGGCCTGGCGTGCTGCGATTCATGGGGTCGCAAAGAGTCGGACAGGACTGAGCGACTGAACTGAAGTGAACTGAAGTGATTCCGAAGAGTCCACAACTTAAGAATGTGTGGATTTTTCACCAACCAAGGGCTTCCAACTGAGGATGTGAGTGGGGTCTTCAGCCAGAGCCTTACTTGCCATCCATTGAGTCCTGCTTGAGGATAGGGTGTCTAATTTGCACAGTCTCCTGCATGCTTGCAGCACCCTCCATGGCAGAGAGGGCAAGGAGATAACATTGATAGACTTTGGTAATCAATTAGATATAGGGGTAAGGAAATGGAAAAGTCAAGTTCCCACCTCTCCGTTCTTTTACCATCTCCCCACGCCCCCCTTCCCCCACTCCTGGTCCATACCAATGATGAAGCAGCTGGAAACTCCAGCTTTTATCCCTACCATCCCATCCATTTCACCCTATCCATCTATCCTACCCCTTCAACCGCTCTAATAAGCCGACTCTGTCCATAATAGAATCTTAGGCCTAAAAACAGATTAGAGGTTTTAAGAAGCTGTGAAAAACTCATCAGATCCATACACTGTAGATGTTTTATGATGTCAGAGCTGTCTCTCTTACCTAGGAATTTGTAAAGTTGAGATGACCCATGGAAAACTCTTTGAAACAAATAAACCAAATGAGTTGACACTCAACCCATAAGTTACAGTTTGCCCCCTTCCCAGAGCCTCCTGTTTGCACAGTGCCAAGGACTGTTGTGCTTATCATCACTGATATAAAGGACACCTGTGTCCAGTGTAGCTGCTTCTCCCCTGGAGTTATGCAATATGACTGCCCTGCTCCTGCATTTGCAAGAGGCCAGAGCTATCATCTGCAGTCCCTGAAACGGGGCACGGGAAGAAAGGAGGAGCCCAAGCTGGAAAATACCCAGGCCTGGGCAGCATCCATGCTTTGTGTCATGACCTGACTTTCTGCTACCTTTCCACAGATGCAAATCGTGGGGCAAGCACCTCACGTATCTGGAGGAGAAAAAGGAGCGGCCAGCCTGGGAGTTGGTGCTCCCAGAAGGCAGCCTTTGGAGCATCCAGCACACACTCCCTTCTTCTCACTCATCCCTGTTTAAGGATAGGGCGTGAGTCTAGAAAAGAGAAAACTTCAGGCAGAAATAGATGTACTTCATAAACCAAGCCTCTTCTGGGCTGTTTTGAGTTTCATAATGATTATTACTTAGCATTTATTGTGTTTATCTGGTGCCCAGAACTTTGCATACATGTGACAGACATCCAAGTTGCCTAATCTAACAGCTGTTCTCAACTTTGGTCTGAAAAACCCCAATTTTTAACTGGGCACGTGACCATCTGTAAAAAACAAAACCATCTACACATTTCCCAGATCCTGTGGAGGTAGGTATGCCCATGTGTTTAAGGAAAGCTGTGGTGCTGGCTCGGTTACTTTCTACCTCCAAACTTGGTTTATGAGAGAGAGAAGTAAACTTCTGTTTAAGCTACTAATTTTTTTTTTTTTTGCTTTGTTTTGTTTGGATTTTTTCTTTTTAGTAGAAAAAAGTCTACATTTGACTGTATAGTGCATTATGGTGTCTTATATAATTCTCAAACAACCCTTTGAGAGTTTAGTTAACCTCTCAAGCCTTGATTTCCTCCTGTGGAAAATAATAGTACCTACTTCTCTGGGCTTCTGAGGATTAGACGAAATAATTCCTACAAAACTCTGAACACAGTGCCTGGCACAAGGAAAGTGTTTAATGCTGTTCTTTATTTTATTAAGGGCCTTACATCTCTCTAGTGGGATCACAAATTCCATTAACTCCCTGTCTTCAATCTCTTCTATCCTCCACAGAACAATCCTGGACCCACAATGGGCTCTACACTTAATTGTTGAGAGAACCTTGTGGCTGAACACAAATGTGCACACACAGTTGTTTACATGCATTCTCAAATTACTTGTTTCTTTCAGTGCTGAGAACTGAGGTAGCTCAAGCAACCATACATTTTCATATGGTTATACTTTAAAAATAAAGACAGGATTCCTAACTTCCTTTTTTTTTTTTTTTGTTCAAGGTGTGGGAAGTTTTTCTTAAAAGGTCAGGTCTACCTATTTGTCTGATCTCCCATCTTCTCCACTACGAAAGAACACTGGTAGTAAAGCCAGAGGGAAGGTAAGACTTCACTGGTCTTGTTGACCAAAGGAGCATCGTGTGAGCGTGAGACCTGTAACTGGGGATGGTGTGGAGGGCTGCTTTGAGCGTGTTTAACGCTGCGGCACATCACAGCAGCCTGGGTTTGTACTAGTTTAGCACGTATTTACAAACAACACGATTATTAGTGCTGATTCTAGAAGACTGGTTTCCCACTGACCCCAAAAGAAACAATGCAAATATTCATCCTTTTCTAAAGCATAGTAAAACTCCTGTGGTTTTTGAAACCAGACCAAGAACACATGTAGAAAAGCCCATGGATTATTTTAAGTGAACTTATTTTTTTTTAATCTCATTAACTTTTCACCATATGCTGTTTATTTTTTATATCCTGCACAGGCTGAGAAATGAAAATAGACCAGGCCACTATGTTTTGTTCAGGGCACATCATTACGAGGATGACATAGACAAACTGGGGAGTTCCGAGAAAAAACAAAGACGATTAGGGGCACTTTTTAAGATGACTTATTGAAAAAGATTTTTAAGGCTCTATATATTCGTTAACTCAGCAACCTAGGAGGCAAGCAGGAAAACTGCTTCCCACCACATGAAAAGTGTTACCTCGGGGGGTTCCTGAATGCAGAAAGAAGCTGGATTCATGTCCCAGGTCCACATTTATGGGCTGTGCCTGTTTTGCCATTTACTTAACCTTGTTGTGCAGCAGAATGTTTGTGAGACACTACAATTCTTTGGGGAGTAAGAATTAAATGAGAGACTATATGTAAAGCATTTAACATCTTGCCTGGAAGTAAACAGGTTAAGTGGGTCAGGAAGATCCCCTGGAGGAAGAAATGACAATCCACTCCAGTTTTCTGGCCTGGCAAATCCCATGGACAGAGGGGCCTGGCGGGCTACAGTCCATGGGGTCGCAAAGAGTCAGAGATGACTGAATACACACACAAAATATAGGTCAGTAGGGTGTGGGTGTGTGCATGAGTATTTTAATTTCTAAATAGAATGGGTGTCTGGCATGTGATTTCAGAAGAATCAGCTATACTCCACTCAACGCCAAACATTTCTCCTGTTTGTCGGTATCTAAGTTGCTTCAGTCGTGTCCGAATTCTGGGACAAATTCTGCTTCCTGGAGAATCCTGTTACCCTCAGAAACAGCATAACATATGAATGGGCAGAAAGCATATCTAAATATTGAAGAAGTTTTGCTTTCCATCTGAAAAGCTCAGGCTTGCAGAGCCTCGCTTGCACTTCCTAAAGGCTGGAATCCCAGGATTTGTCATGGCTGTGTTACATTGATCCTTGGAAGATCAAGGTAGGCACTGACAGGGAGAGGGAGGTGTGGGGAGACAGCATGGGGGTGTGTTTCCAGGCCGAAGATCATTCCGTAATTCTGTGGCTACAGAGGAGAGTGGATGATGTGGAACACCTTTGCTTTGGAGGCAATAATGAAGCACAGTGACCCGGCTCCACTCTACAAGAATGCTGGCATTAAAGCCAGAGGGAAGGACACAGGGAACCCTGCCCTGCTGTCCAGGGTCACGTGGGTCTGGCTGCAGTGCAAGGATGGGTAAGGGCATGGCCTTGAGAATCTGCCTCCTCCTGGGTGGATCTTGTGGAAAAGAAGACAGAAAAAAAAAAAAAAAAAACTGAAAGAACACACAAAGAGAGAAGAAAAAACAGAGAGGGAGGGAGAAAAACCACAGACAGAGACTTCCAGAGATAGCTAGACACACTGTTATTAGAAATCACTCAGAATCTGAAAAGATAGTGGTGCAAATTGCAATGTATCCTTTGATACATGTATCCTTCACTGGGCTAGACACTCTTACTAATGTGAGATAATGCACGGAAGTCATAAAAATTTTCGGTTCAAGGTTGCACTTTAGAGTGATTTTTTGTGCTCATCTTCCATGGATACATTCCCCTGGACAGTTGTCCACCAGCTTATTAGTTTATTATTTCTAATAAAGATTATTTCTAATCTTACCTGGCCACTGGGAAAGTTTCATCTCCAATTTCTAATTTCTTCCAGGAAAATCCACTTGCCTTTTCCTGGCTTTCCTTGGTTTCAATCTTCTGGACATACGTATGTTGAAACCTGAAGCACAGTGATTTTCACTCTACTGTTTTATTAAAGTTTGTTGTTGTTTTTTAGTTGCCAGTCATTCCCGACTCTTTTGTAACCCCTTGGACTGCAGCCCGCCAGGCTCCTCTGTCCATAGCATTTCCTAGGCAAGAAAGCTGGAGTGGGTTGCCATTTCCTTCTCCAGGGCATCTTCCCCACCCAGGGATCGAACCTGCATCTCCTGCATTGGTAGGCGGGTTCTTTACCACTGAGCCACCAGGGAAGTCCATTTTAAAAAGCTTATTAAAGTTGGGGGAGGTCTATTCAGATGAAGCCACCTCGCACCCGAGGCCAGGGGTGGTGACCCGGAGGAGCCACCCTGAGCCCGAGGCCAGGGGCGGCAGCTGGGAGAAGCCACCCACGCCCGAGGCCACGGCCGGCGGCCCGGAGGAGCAACCCGAGGAGCAGGGGCTGCGCAGGCGCAGGAGGGCTTAGAGGAGCTGTCCCACGTTGAAGCTCAGGAACTGCGGCGGTAAGGAGATACCCCTCGTCCAAGGTAAGGAGCAGCGGTGAAGAGACAACCCACGCCCAAGGTAAGAGAAACCCAAGTAAGATGGTAGGTGTTGCAAGAGGGCATCAGAGGGCAGACACACTGAAACCATACTCGCAGAAAACTAGTCAATCTAATCACACTAGGACCAGGGCCTTGTCTAACTCAATGAAACCAAGCCATGCCTGCAGGGCAACCCAAGGCGGGCGGGTCATGGTGGAGAGGTCTGACAGAACGTGGTCCACTGGAGAAGGGAATGGCAAGCCACTTCAGTATTCTTGCCTTGAGAACCCCATGAACAGTATGNATGATCCAGCGGATGTTGGCAATTTGATCTCTGGTTCCTCTGCCTTTTCTAAAACCAGCTTGAACATCAGGGAGTTCACGGTTCACGTATTGCTGAAGCCTGGCTTGGAAAATTTTGAGCATTACTTTACTAGCATGTGAGATGAGTGCAATTATGTGGTAGTCTGAGCATTGTTTGGCATTGCCTTGCTTTGGGATTGGAATGAAAACTGACCTTTTCCAGTCCTGTGGCCACTGCTGAGTTTTCCAAATGTGCTGGCATATTGAGTGCAGCACTTTCACAGCATCATCTTTCAGGATTTGAAACAGCTCAACTGGAATTCCATCACCTCCACTAGCTTTGTTCGTAGTGATGCTTTCTAAGGCCCACTTGACTTCACATTCCAAGATGTCTGGCTCTAGATTAGTGATCACATCATCATGATTATCTGGGTCATGAAGATCTTTTTTGTACAGTAAAGTCTTTAAAATTGGAGACGCTTTCCCAACTGTAGTTAGAGAGGGATGTCATTATGAATCAAGAGTCAAAAAAAATACAATGTTTCTGGCTCTGAAGATGGGGGAGGGAACAACAGACGGCCTCTAGAAGATGGAACAGGCATCTCCAGAAAGGCAGGCTGGCTAACACTCTGATTTTAGCCTAGTAAGCCCGAGTCAGACTTAGGACCTAAAGGACCAGAAGCTAATAAATTTGTGTTTTTTAGCCACTAAATTTGTGGCAATTTGTTAATAGGTACGTGGTAAGTCTTTGTGACCCTGTGGACTGTAGCTTGCCAGGCTCCTCTGTCCATGGGACTTCCCAGGCAAGAATACTGGAGTGGGTTGCTATTTCCTTCTCCAGGGGATCTTCTCGAGCCAGCGATTAAAGCTGAGTTCCCTGTGGCTTCTGCAAGGCAGGAGAACTCTTCACTGCTGAGCCACCAGGAAGTCTATTAACAGGTACAACAGGAAGTACAGACACTCACTTTTTAGTTTTTGTTGTCATGCACAGTTATGTCTGACTCTCTGCAACCCCATGGACTACACAATGCCAGGCTTCCCTGTCCTTCACTGTCCCGAGTGTGCTCAAACTCAGGTCCATGGAGTTGATGATGTCATCCAACCATCTCATTCTCTGTCACCCCCTTCTCCTCCTGCCCTCAGTCTTTCCTAGCATCAGGATCTTTTCCAATAAGTCAGCACTTCACACCAGGAGGCCAAAATATTGGAGCTTCAGCTTCAGCATCAGTCCTTCCAATGAATATTCAGGGTTGATTTCCTTTAGGGCTGACTGGTTTGACCTCCTTGCTGTCTAAGGGACTCTCAAGAGTCTTTCCTGGTGGTTCAGATGGTAAAGAATCTGCCTACAATGCAGAACACCTGGATTTGATCCCTGGGTTGGGAAGATCCCCTGAAGAAGGAAATGGCTACCCACTCCAGTATTCTTGCCTGGAGAAAAAAATAGAGAAGGCTGCATAGTATAGTCCTGTAGTTCCGTAGTCTTGTGGTCTGTCAGGCTCCTCTGTCCACGGGGTTACAAAGAATCAGACATGACTAAGCGACTTTCATGTGTAGATTTAGTTTTTGAGGGCTTTACAACTACTTTGTCCAACATCTATTTTTTTTTCTTGTTTGTTTTTGGACTTTTTGTTGGTTTTTGATGTTTTTCAGAAATGGAAAGCTTGAAGTAATAATGTGTTCAAAACAACAGAATATGAGAAAATGACAGTTTCCAGAATCTAATGGTTTACTGGGCAATCTATGCCTAAAAAGGAGCTAAAATTTCTGAATGTGTCTGAGATGAAACAAAGCAAATAAAAACACACCAAGAGAACATCAGTCTCTGATTAGTGGCTGCTTCTCAAAATTGTCAAAGGCAATTTTTCTTAGGATATCTTTAAAGCTTACAATGAGCTCTTTTATAATGTAGTATTACACACAGGCCTCGGCTCCAGAGCCCTTCTCAGGCTCTGATCAGCCCAGTGGTCCACGTCCTGTTTCCTTTATTTTACTCTTAGATCCCAGAACAGAGCTCGCTTTCTTCTCTTCTGGGTAACTAACACCATCCAGCCTTCCCAGAAGGTGCTCTTTCCCCAGCCTGAGTGCAGGGTGGCCCATGTTTCCCGCTTCTTGTGCTAAGTCGCTTCAGTCGTGTCCGACCCTTTTCGACCCTATGGACTGTATCCTATGGCTCCTCCATAGGATTTTTCCAGGCAAGAATACTGGAGTGGGTTGCTATTCCCGCTTCTTAGCTGCTTCTAAAGATAACACAGGGTCTCAATTCATTCACAGGTTTCTCCCTCTAAATGCTAAAGTGAAACAAACAAGGAGAGACAAAAGCAGCAAATGTGGGAAAGATCTTACAGCCTACAGCTCCTAATTGATTAAAAACATAACTGCTGAGAAGCAACAGACACACAAATGATATGAAAAATTAATAACTGGAAAAATAATAAGTAGCTGTGTTGTTTGTGCATGAATATATATTCTATGGGCATACATGTGTATGTGTGTGTGTGTGTGTGTGTAACATATATAGTAACTCCAGCCCTGGACTTTTCTCTTTTTGCTCCATGGTAGGATTGAACGAAATTATTCAATGGTAACATTGGAAGGAGCCTTAGGGGTCATTTAGTTCAACCCCCACATTTTGCCAAGGAAAGATTGAAAGCCAGACAGAGGGAGATTTGTCTCTCCTTTGACTTCTTTTTCTTTGCTTTTCAATCTTTTCCCATCAGTAGCACATCAACCGAATGATCAGAGGAGATTATTCAGTCTGGGGTCATTCTCTTCCTTATTCTTATTAACCATGACAATCTTTCTTTAATGCCTTTCCCTCCTATCTAATCTTTAACGCTATTAATCCATTTTTTTCATGATTAGCCTTTGCTTGATTCTTCTTTTATAGATAAACTGAGTCATCAGCAGGCATTTTGCTAGAAGTCAGCCTTGTTCTATGCCCAGTCCATAGAAGTCTGTGACTTTCTATCTTACCCTATCTCCTGCATCAAAGGTTTCTGTTGATCTAACTTTCTTATCATGTCAAGTGTTAATCTTCTTTCAGCAATAGAGGAACTGCCAAACTAAAGTACTTTGGAAACATGAATACACTGACCTATCATTTCAAAGTCATCACACAACCAAAATCCTACTTGTCCTATCTCTACTGAAAATGTGAAGACAGAGTCCCTAGTCTCCAAAGTCATGGAAATCTGGCGATCCTCAGAAAGAATGCAAGGAGAAAATGGCAGGCCCTGCAATTTCACTCCGAGAATTAACCCAAACTCGGTATGTGTGCATGCTCAGTCATTTCAGTTGTGTCCGACTCTTTGCAACCCTATGGACTGCAGCCCGCCGGGCTCCTCTGTCCTTGGCATTCTCCAGGCAAGAATACTGGAGTGGGCTGCCATGCCCTTCTCCAGGTAATCTTCTGACCCAGGAATCAAACCCACGTTTCCTCCTGCGTTTCTTGCATTGCAACCGGATTTTTTATTGCAGAACCACCAGGGAAGCCCCCAAACTTGGTATAAAAAATAATAATAGCTAATATTTATCCAGCACTTACAATATGTTATTATTCCAAGTGCTTCACATAGATGATCTGTCTTAATTCTATGAGTTCAGAAAAATTATTTCCTTTATTTCATATATGGGAAAATGTGAGCAGAGAGCAGTTAAGCTATTTGTTCAAACCCCAGAAACAGGAAATGGTGGAGCCAGGATTTAAGAGAGTTAAGTTGAGTCTAGTCTCCTATAATCTCTCTTATAAGGAACTAACATGAATCAACCTCCACCCATTCTTTGAATTGGGAAAGAGCATCCTTGGAGGCATGGCCTACATACCAGGGAGACCCCATAGTTTAAGGGTCCAATAAGCATATGCAACAGCTTTCAAGGCACCTGAAGTGGCTACATGCTTTCTAGTCTTTTCAAGTCCCAGAGGAAAGTTCTCCGGTGTGCCAGAGACTGCTGCTGAGTCCCATGAGTCAGCAATGCGCTCAGGAAGGACAGTTGCTAAACTGTCTTCCCAACCTTAGATGCACTTTCTAGTAAGCCGGTTAGCTCTTAGAAGTTCAGCTCAGGGCTTTAGGTCTAACTTGGATGGGATATAAACTCCTGGATCTGCCCTTGCCTCTCCAGGACTTTGTTGCAGCCTAGAGTCTCATTTTGCAGTCGCTCAGAAATGGAAATCAACCCTGAACACTCACTGGAAGGACTGATACTGAAGCTGAAGCTCCAATATTTTGGCCACCTGATGGTAAGAGCTGACTCATTGGAAAAAACCCTGATGCTGGGAAAGATTGAAGGCAGGAGGAGAAGGGAATGACAGAGGAACCGGGGCTGATCTCCTTCAGATTAGACAGGTTGGATCTCCTTGCAGTCCAAGGGACTCTCAAGAGTCTTCTCCAACACCACAGTTCAAAAGCATCAATTCTTCGGTGCTCAGCCTTCTTCACAGTCCAACTTTCACATCCATACGTGACCACAGGAAAAACCATAGCCTTGACTAGACGGACCTTAGTCAGCAAAGTAATGTTTCTGCTTTTGAACATGCTATCTAGGTTGCTCATAACTCTCCTTCCAAGGAGTAAGCGTCTTTTAATTTCATGGCTGCATTCACCATCTGCAGTGATTTTGGAGCCCCCCAAAAATAAAGTCTGACACTGTTTCCACTATTTCCCCATCTATTTCACATAAAGTGATGGAACCAGATGCCATGATCTTCGTTTTCTGAATGTTGAGCTTTAAGCCAACTTTTTCACTCTCCTCTTTTACTTTCTCTTCACTTACTGAGAAAGCAGGGAGTAGTGACTAACACACACAACGATCTCAGCACGTACCAATGCCTACTTACTGCTCTTTGCTCCCGAGGGCTATTGTAGGTGTGTGGGGGGATGGGGGTCTCCTTCAGATCACACAACTGACATCAGAACTGTTAAAAGATACGCTAAGGTAGATTAAAAATGTTCACAGTTTATTTGGGCAAAATTCGATTCAAATTGGGCAGTGCTAAACCAGAAATGGTTAGGGCCTCTCCACCTACAAGGTGCTGGGGAAAAAACTTTTACAGAGAAGACCTGGAAACAAAGCAAGGGAACTGACTGGCTGTAGCTTTAGAGGTTGCCTTATCAGAAAAGCCTAGGTGGCTGTTTGTGATTGGCTATGTTAGTTTTAATTTCTTAATCTTGAGGCTCTTCAGGCTTAAGTTTTGGTTTGCTTACATTTATTTGTTGTTATTCAGTCACTAAATCATGTCCAACTCTTTGTGACCCCAAGACTGCAGCACTCCCGGTTTCCCTGTCCTTCACTGTCTCCTGGAGTTTGCTCAAACTCATGTCCATTGAGTCAGCGATGCCATCCAACCATCTCATCCTCTGTCACTCCCTTCTCTTCCTGCCTTCAATTAATATTTTGATGCATCAGGGTTTTTTCCAGTGAGTCGGCTCTTTGCATCAGGTGGCCAAAATATTGAAGCTTCGGCTTCAGTAAGGCATGAAAGCCACTTCAGTCTAATGGTCTGTGTATGTAGGGACCTTAAGGGGCTTAAGCAGAAACATAGGATCGACTGTGGGAATGATGTGAGTTGCTCACCTGTCAAATCTTCAGCCAGGCCTCTTCATCCTTAGAGGCACCACCCTCTTCCTTTTCCTCTATCCCTTGGATCAGAGTCTCCCACTCACATCCATCCATGTTTGGGGGAAGAGTGGGAAGGTGGTATATTCTTCCCTGTCCTTTACCCACCCGTGACCTTCACCCATTACCTAGTGAAGGATTGGACTGTAGCTTCTTCCCTTTACAAATGCCAGTTTATTTAGTATTTACTAAAAACAGTTTCCCAAATAAAGCATGGAAAGTTCTCCAGTGATGAGCACTTACCCGGTAACAAAAAATAACCCATCTTCTGAGCAGACTTGTAGAGCTAATGCTGTTTGATTCACAGGTAGAAATTAGATCACTAGAGAGTTGAGTTAAGGGGCTCTAAGACAAGAAAAAGAGGTGCCAATTGCACGTGACCTCCACTAAGATGAGAGTGGTCCCTTTGGTGTTCCCTTGAGAACTTCAAAGCCTATGTTAGGTTTTTCATCACAAGCACTCATTAGGAGCTCAGTCATGGAATGTTGATCTTCCTCAAAAGCCTGATGAAAGAAAACCAATTGTATTGCTACCCCCCTAAACTGTAAACGTGTGTGTGTAGATGCTCAGTTGCTCACAGCCCTGTCTCTTTGAAACCTCAGGCTCCTCTGTCCATGAAATTTTCCAGACAAGATACTGGAGTGGGTTGCCATTTCCTATTTCAGGGGATCTTCCTGACCCAGGGATCAAACACACATCTCTTGCATCTCCTGCACTGGCAGGCAGATTCTTTACCACTGTGCCACCTGGGAAGCACACAGCAAAGTAAACAGCTGTCCTGTAAAATGTGTCCTTTCTGGTGAGGAAGAGGATGGACAAACATTTACTGAGTAATACCTGTCCACATTTACCTGTGACAGGTATTACTCTAACACTTGCATACCCTATCTTGTTTAATCATCACAACAGCCTTATAAAAGCAGTGCTACTGTTAACCCCATTTTACAGAAAAGGGAACTGAAGCTTGGAGATGTGAACTTTCTCAAAGTTGCACAGCCTGTAAGATTGAAATTCCAGCAAATATGTCTCCAGATTTCCATTCTTAAAAAAAAAATTGCATTATACTTAACTTACAATACCAGTTTATGGTGTACAACATAGGAGTTCAATATTATAGATTATGAATCATGCAAAGTTACTATAATGTTATTGAATATGTCCCCTGTGTTGCACATTACATACAGATATGGACTGCTTTACAAATTTGGGTGTCATTTTTGTGTAAGACCCATGCTAATCTTTGTTGTTTAGTCGCTAAGTGTTGTCTGACTCTTTTGCAACTCCATAGACTGTAGCTTGCCAGGCTCCTCTGTAAATGGAATTTCCCAGGCAAGAATACAGAGTTGGTTGCCATTTCCTTCTCCAGGGGATTTTCCTAACCCAGGGACCAGGTTTCTGCATTGCAGTTGGATTCTTTACCACTGAGCCACCAAGGAAGTCCAATCTTCTCTGTATCATACATATGCTGTCTAAGTGAGCAACAGACCTCCATCCTTAATACCAAAGATGCTGGAATGTTAGTCTCATTATTGAGGCCAGTCTCTTTTAAGTGGGTGCCTTTGGCCACCATATAGATAGCAGGTTAAAATCAATGATAGTTTGGTGGGAGCCCCAGTTTCACTCCTTATAGAAGCTGGTTCTCAGGGAGAACTGGAGAAAGATATCTTCCCCTAGTTCTCTGCAACTTTGGAAAGTGCCTGACACTCAGAGATTTTAACTGCCATGTTAACTATCTATCTACTCTCGCATTTGCTTCTGCTGTGCTCAGTCATGCCTGCTTCTTTGCGACCCCAAGAACTGTAACCCACCAGGCTGCTTTGTCCATGGAATTTTCCAGGCGAGAATATTGAAGTGGGTTGCCATTTCCTACTCCAGAGGATCTTCCTTACCTAGGGATTGAAACTGCATTTCTTGTATCTCCTTCATTGGCTGGTGGATTCTTTACCTTTAGTGCCACCTGGGAAGCCCATTCTCACATGATGTGGACCAATCAACTGAAAAGTACCCATATTCCTGAAATTTCCCTCCCCGTTGTGGAAGAAACCAGCTGCTTCTTCTTCCCCCTTTTCACCAGCTTCCTGATTAGGGGGAAGTTTGGAAAGGAGTTGAGCTCAATAAGGCTAAGGTTTGTGCAGGGAACGATGCTCATCTTTGCTCGTGCCCACATCTGTGTTGAGTCATTTCCTCTCTTCCCCAGGCTCTTAGGGAAGGCTCCTCTGTACTAATGTCTCTCCTCTAAACTCCCTTACTATAAACATAGTCAGCTTTCCCTAACTTTCTGGCGACACTCTAGGAAGTTTACCTACCACATTCTCAGAATTTAAGTCCCTGGAACCAGCTATCTAGCTTCCCTAGTGGATGATGCAGTAAAGAATCTGTCTGCAATTACGAGTTCTATCCCTGGGTAAGGAAGATCCCCTGGAGAAGGAAATGGCAACCAACTCCAGTATTCTTGCCTGGAGAATCCCATGGACTGCAGGAACCGTGGGGTTCCTGCAGTCCATGGGGTCACAAAGAGTAGGGCACAACTAAGCGACTAACACACACACACAAAACCAGCTCTCAAGTACCTTCAGCCACAGCCACTGAAACATTTTACTTGACACCATAAGTGTCTCCATCAGGGTGACATCCTCAGACATTCCATAGATCATGTTCATTTTTTCAACTCCCTGTCATCTCAATATCAGCTGTATCGAAGGTGGTGGTGGTGGTTGAGTCGATAAGTCATATTCCACTCTTTTGAACCCATGGGCTGTAGCCTGCTAGGCTCCTTTGTCCATGAGATTCTCCAGGCAAGAGTACTGGAGTGGTTACCATTTCCTTCTCCAGGGGATCTTCCTGACCAAGGAAGACTCAGGGAATTGGACCCTGGTCTACTGCATTGCTGGCAGATTCTTTACAGACTGAGCTATGAGGGCTTCCCTGGTGGCTCACCTGGTAAAGAATGTGGGAGACCTGGGTTCAGTCCCTCGGTTGGGAAGATTCCCTGGAGAAGGGAATGGCTGCCCACTCCCGTATTCTGGCCTGGAGAATTCCATGGACTGTATCCAAGGTAGATACAGGTAGAAAAGAGAAAGAAAGGTCTTTTATCTTGGGATGAAAATTTCTCCTAAAAACATTATCAGTGGCTGATAATCACAAGTTAACTGGTCTTTTTCTAGCTCTGTTTCATCCATATCAATATGTTAAGCCACACCTCTGATGCCATGTCCAGGTCTGGAGAATAATTTTTACTTTGTGTTCTGAATTTTGACCACACTGTTCCTCTATCTGTGAGAAGTGGCTTAATTTTTAATAATTCATTCCAAAATGAGTGTCTGGAAGGCAATGGCACCCCACCCCAGTACTCTTGCCTGGAAAATCCAATGGACGGAGGAGCCTGGTGGGCTGCAGTCCATGGGGTCGCTAAGAGTCGGACACGACTGAGCGACTTCACTTTCACTTTTCTCTTTCATGCATTGGAGAAGGAAATGGCAACCCACTCCAGTGTTCTTGCCTGGAGAATCCCAGGGACGGGGGAGCCCAGTGGGCTGCCATCTATGGGGTTGCACAGAGTCGGACACGACTGAAGCGACTTATCAGCATATACACACCCCACTAAAACATTTTCTCAAAACAATTATTGAGCAATGTTGCATTTACCCCCAGGTTCCTTCATCTCCTTCTGGACAATCTTATATGTAGAATTATGCAGTAATTTTCAATTCTGTCTCATCACAGTTCACTAGACACAAATCACTAGGGACTTCTGAGAGTGCACACCAAACAGTACATGAGAGTCCTAACTAGGTTGATTAATCACCCTATTTGCCTTGGGTAGAGTCATGTCACAGGATGTGGGGATTTCAATGCTAAAATCTCAAAATGACTTGGCTTTAGTGGTAGGAGTTATAATCTACCTATGATTCTGATGTAGACTGCATAAGGAATTTTGGTAATTCTAGTAAAAANCCTGGTTGGCTGCCGTCTATGGGGTCGCACAGAGTCGGACACGACTGAAGCGACTCAGCAGCAGCAGCAGCATACATTCATCTGCTCATCTGAACAAAAAGGAAGAGCAAAGATAAACCAGGGACCAATAACACTGATCACTGTGCTAGCTTTCTAGGGCTGCCATTACAAAGTACCGCAGACTGAGGGGCTCAAATATTGACATTGACTTCCTCATCAGTCTGGGGGATAGAAGTCCAAGATCAAGGTGTTCGCAGGGTTGGACTCTTCTGCAGCCTCTCCCCTTGGCTTGTGGGTGGCCGCCTTCCCCTGGAGGCGTGTCTGTGTTTCACTTGCCTCTTTGAGAAGGCCACTAGTCCCACCGGATTGGGCGTCCATCCATACGACTTCGTTTCAGCATAGTTACATCTTTAAAAGGCTCTATCTCTGGATACAGCCACATTCTGAGGTACTCAGGTTAAGACTTTACCATAGGACTTGTAAGTTTTGCAGTTCAGCCCATAACAGTTATCTACAGAGCTTGGGTGAGAATGGGGTGGGAAGGATGGAGGGGATGGCAGATGGCAGGAGAAAATTTCTGAGTATGCGTGTGTTAGTCGCTCAGTCATGTCTGACTCTTTGCAAACCCAGGTTCTGTAGCCCACTAGGCTCCTCTGCCCATGGGATTCTCCAGGCATGAATACTGGACTGGATAGCCATTTCTTTCTCCAGGGACTTTCCCCACCCAAGGATGGAACCCGGGTCTCCCACATTGCAGGCAGATTCTTTACCATCTGAGCTACCAGGAAACCCTTTTCTGAGTATATTGTTTTATATAATCCTGACCATATTAATGTTTCGCATTCTCAAAAAAGAGATGAAAATCAACAAGGTTGGAGGGAGAGATCTAAATTAGAATAGAAATGAAACAAGAGCTGTATTTAAAACAAATAACTACACTGAAGGGAGAGAACTAAGTAACTTCTGGACCCAGTATTTGCATTACATGCCCGCAGACAATAGAGAAAAGAATTTGAGGCAAATATTGAATTCTAATGAGTAAGCTTCCTTTTTTGCAGAGGTGGTTGTTGTCGTTCAACAGCTAAGTCGTGTCCGACTCGTCGCGACCCCGTGGACTGCAGCTGCTGCCCCGTGGGGTCACAAAGAGTCAGACACAGCTCAGCAACTGAACAACAACAACCGCTTCTGCAGAAAGGAAGCTTACTCATTAGAACTCAGTGTGGGTTAGCAATGTTGAAACTGCTCTCCACACATTCTGCTGCTGCTAAGTCACTTCAGTCATGTTCGACTCTGTGCGACCCCATAGACCACAGCCCACCAGGCTCCCCCATCCCTGGGATTCTCTGGGCAAGAACACTGGAGCTGGTTGCCATGTCCTTCTCCAATGCAGGAGAGTGAAAAGTGAAAGCGAAGTCACTCAGTCGTATCCGACTCTTAGCGACCCCATGGACTGCAGCCCACCAGGCTCCTCCATCCATGGGATTTTCCAGGCAAGAGTACTGGAGTGGGCTACCACTGCCTTCTCCCTCCACACATTCTAGGATGGGACAAATAAGTGAGTAGATTATTGATAACAGCAGCCAGGCTTTCCTCTGTTGAGAAGGGAGTTACAAGTATGGAAAGAGGGAGGGGAACTTTCCAGGTGGTCCAGTGGCTAAGACTCCAGGCTCCCTATGCAGGCTGCCCAGATTTAATCCCAGGTCAGGGAACTAGATCCCACATGCCACAGCTAAGAGTTTGCCTGCTGCAACTAAAGATCCTGCACGCCACAACAAAGATCAAAATCCCGCAAGTGGCAACTAAGACCCAGTGCAGTCAAATAAGGACATTAATTCAAAATATAAATATTTTAAAAATACAAATATGGAAAGAGGGAAAGAATATCAACATGAGATCTTGTTGGAAATTGGAGTTGTTAGTGTGAACTCATAGCTTTTAATATATGTATAGATAGTTAAATACAGAAATAAGTATAAAGGCATGTAGACATGTATGTATGTGTGTGTGTGTGTGTGTGTGTGACATATATAGTAACTCCAGCCCTGGACTTTTCTCTTTTTGCTCCATGGTAGGATTGAACAAATTATTCAATGGTAACATTGGAAGGAGCCTTAGGGGTCATTTAGTTCAACCCCCACATTTTGCCAAGGAAAGATTGAAAGCCAGACAGAGGGAGATTTGTCTCTCCTTTGACTTCTTTTTCTTTGCTTTTCAATCTTTTCCCATCAGTAGCACATCAACCGAATGATCAGAGGAGATTATTCAGTCTGGGGTCATTCTCTTCCTTATTCTTATTAACCATGACAATCTTTCTTTAATGCCTTTCCCTCCTATCTAATCTTTAACGCTATTAATCCATTTTTTTCATGATTAGCCTTTGCTTGATTCTTCTTTTATAGATAAACTGAGTCATCAGCAGGCATTTTGCTAGAAGTCAGCCTTGTTCTATGCCCAGTCCATAGAAGTCTGTGACTTTCTATCTTACCCTATCTCCTGCATCAAAGGTTTCTGTTGATCTAACTTTCTTATCATGTCAAGTGTTAATCTTCTTTCAGCAATAGAGGAACTGCCAAACTAAAGTACTTTGGAAACATGAATACACTGACCTATCATTTCAAAGTCATCACACAACCAAAATCCTACTTGTCCTATCTCTACTGAAAATGTGAAGACAGAGTCCCTAGTCTCCAAAGTCATGGAAATCTGGCGATCCTCAGAAAGAATGCAAGGAGAAAATGGCAGGCCCTGTAATTTCACTCCGAGAATTAACCCAAACTCGGTATGTGTGCATGCTCAGTCATTTCAGTTGTGTCCGACTCTTTGCAACCCTATGGACTGCAGCCCGCCGGGCTCCTCTGTCCTTGGCATTCTCCAGGCAAGAATACTGGAGTGGGCTGCCATGCCCTTCTCCAGGTAATCTTCTGACCCAGGAATCAAACCCACGTTTCCTCCTGCGTTTCTTGCATTGCAACCGGATTTTTTATTGCAGAACCACCAGGGAAGCCCCCAAACTTGGTATAAAAAATAATAATAGCTAATATTTATCCAGCACTTACAATATGTTATTATTCCAAGTGCTTCACATAGATGATCTGTCTTAATTCTATGAGTTCAGAAAAATTATTTCCTTTATTTCATATATGGGAAAATGTGAGCAGAGAGCAGTTAAGCTATTTGTTCAAACCCCAGAAACAGGAAATGGTGGAGCCAGGATTTAAGAGAGTTAAGTTGAGTCTAGTCTCCTATAATCTCTCTTATAAGGAACTAACATGAATCAACCTCCACCCATTCTTTGAATTGGGAAAGAGCATCCTTGGAGGCATGGCCTACATACCAGGGAGACCCCATAGTTTAAGGGTCCAATAAGCATATGCAACAGCTTTCAAGGCACCTGAAGTGGCTACATGCTTTCTAGTCTTTTCAAGTCCCAGAGGAAAGTTCTCCGGTGTGCCAGAGACTGCTGCTGAGTCCCATGAGTCAGCAATGCGCTCAGGAAGGACAGTTGCTAAACTGTCTTCCCAACCTTAGATGCACTTTCTAGTAAGCCGGTTAGCTCTTAGAAGTTCAGCTCAGGGCTTTAGGTCTAACTTGGATGGGATATAAACTCCTGGATCTGCCCTTGCCTCTCCAGGACTTTGTTGCAGCCTAGAGTCTCATTTTGCAGTCGCTCAGAAATGGAAATCAACCCTGAACACTCACTGGAAGGACTGATACTGAAGCTGAAGCTCCAATATTTTGGCCACCTGATGGTAAGAGCTGACTCATTGGAAAAAACCCTGATGCTGGGAAAGATTGAAGGCAGGAGGAGAAGGGAATGACAGAGGATGAGATGGTTGGATGGCATCACTGACTCAGTGGACATGAGTTTGAGCAAGCTCAGGGAGATGATGGACAGGGAAACCTGGAGTGCTGTAGTCCATGGGGTCACAGAGTCAGACATGACTGAGCAACTGAGCAACAGAATTGGAATTAGACCACCTGCCTGAGGTGCTTAGACTGTATACACAGCTTGTAAGGACTGCTAACCATGAAGTGCAGCTGCAAAGCAAACCTAGTCATCTCCACTGGAAATTAGTCCCCGAAGGAAACATGAAGACTGCAGCGGACTCACGCAGACCACCCAAACTGCCTTTGGACAATTACTTTGCCATTTTGGAATGTTCACTAATCAAAGCCAGGGTGGAAGCTTTCGTCCACTTCTGTACTTCTGGGTACCACCTATTTGGAAATGATTTCTAACCCATTTCTCCAATAGTTGACTCTCTTACTAGCACCTGATTTATATTTGCAACTTGGAGTAAAGCAAAACACATTTTCTTCTTTATCTTACTGAAAGTGAAAGTGAAGTCGCTCAGTCGTGTCCGACTCTTTGCGACCCGTGGACTGTAGCCCACCAAGCTCCTCCATCCATGGGATTCTCCAGGCAAGACTACTGGAGTGGGTTGCTATTTCCTTCTCCAGGGTAGCTTTCCAACCCAGGGATGGAACCCAGGTCTCCCACATTGCATGCAGACGCTTTAACTTCTGCACCACCAGGGAAGCCCTTAAATACAAGAATCCAAGTACTAACATCAAAGATTTCAAGGGAGGAAAGGAAGCCAGGAGGGAGGAAGAAGGGGGAGGAGGCGGGAGATGGTGGGTGAAAAGGGTGGCCTTACAGATGTCTCCTGCCACCTACAGATACCCAGGCATTATGGGACTTTTCCCTGGGCCTCCAGAAAAGGGAGGACTGGAACTCGGCCCTACCAGAAATCAGACCAGACCAGAACCAGAATTCGAGTTCTCTGCCAAGAGGAGATGTTCAGTCTCCAATCCTCTATCTAGTTTGACCTACATTCTGGCTCATCTCCTGCCACCAGTCTGTATCAGCTCTTCCCACACCCTCCCAGGCAGAGTAATTCT
The DNA here is from genome assembly GCA_006410675.1 of Oreotragus oreotragus. NCBI lineage: Eukaryota > Metazoa > Chordata > Mammalia > Artiodactyla > Bovidae > Oreotragus > Oreotragus oreotragus. The sequence goes on from SJYX01007517.1 coordinate 90,693, forward strand.
CTCCATCAGTAGGTTCTCATGTCATCAGCATTTATGCCATTTATCACATTGCAGTATATTATTTTGTGTGTCTGTTGCTCCCATTTCTAAAGCACACACACTTGAGGAAGGAAGATCTTGTTCAACACCCCTTTCCAAACACTAAGCACAAGATGCGGCATTTACAAAGTACTTAACTAATATTTGCTGAATAAATTACTCAAGGCAGTGGTGCCAAAATTTGTGCTGACCATCAGGAAAAACGTTTCTGTATACATGCTCTCGTATATCAATTAATCAATAATTAACTGAAAAGAGACAGCAGGTCAAAAAATAATTTCCATGGATGAACAGATAAATGATACAGACACACTGAATATTATTCAGTCATAAAAAAGGAAAGGAAACCCTGCCATTTGCAAAGACATGGATGAACCTGGAGGGCATTATACTGAATGAAATAAATCAAAGACAAATACTGTATAATGGCATCACTTACATGTGGGATTTTTTTAAAAAGATGATTTTGCACGGAAGCAGAGTGGAGCGGGAGTTGCCAGAGGTTGAAGGGAGGAGGGGACAGAGAGATATAGGTCAAAGGGTACAAACTTTCGGTTATAAAAGAGTAAGTTTTGAGGTTTCAATGTACAGCATAGCAATGATACTAGCTAATGATTCAGTACTGTACACTTGAAAATTTCTGACAGTAGATCTTGAGCATTCTTTTTCTTTAAGCATTCTCAAGTTAACAATGTACAGTGATGGATGGGCTAATCATTTTGATCTTGGTAATCATGCCACAATGTATACATACATCAAATCATCATGTTGAATACTATAAATATGCACAGTTGTATCTGTCAATTATTAATCAATACTATTGGGAAGAGTAAATTAATAAATGAATGTAAGAAACATTATGGACTTTAAAGTCAGATAACTGGTTGAAAATCTTAGCATTGAGATCTAGCATTGTCAGATGGACGATTACGGGCAAGTCTGTTAAGCTCTCCAGTTCATTTTTTCATCTATACAATTTGGATAATAATACACCTCATGGGGGGGTGGGGTGGTGATGAAAAGAAAGGTACATGTGATATGTGTGTGTGTGAAGCAATTTGCCTCTGTGACCACCACAAGGTTGCTTTTAACAGATGATGGTGGGCTAACTTAAGTAATTTGCAGCCTTTTTAGTCCTTTTTAATCCTGCTCTTGTGATTTAACTGAATTAAGCACTCTATAGCCAGGCTCTTAATAAGAAAAGAAGCTCATTTATTAGCCAGACGGACAACAAAGTAAAGATTAAAATGGCTGCAATTAACCAGATCCCCATTTCCCTGCTTTTGGCCATAGGATAAAACATTGTCAGAGATTCAAGCATTCCTCCTGCATGGAAATACCTTATGATGGACCTGACATTGGGAGATCATGGCGGGGGGCAGATCCTCATATTTTCTGTGTAAAAAGTAGGGTAGTGATTAAGATCTTGGGTTTTGGAGTGAGAGTTCTTGTTTCCAAATACCAACTTAACAACTGCAAGCTTCTTAAACTCTATGCTTCAATTTCATCATCTGTAAAATGAGGCTAAAAGAAGTATCTATTTGGTAAGATTGTCATGAAACCAAAGCAAATAACGTATTAGAGAGATTCCTGGTATATGACAGTAAGTGCTGAGTAAATGTTATCTATGATATGAATGAAGCTATCATTTATCATCAAATTGGAACAGTTTTGAGTGGAAAGGTGTACTATTAGTAACGATGGCGGGGGCTTCCCTGGCGGCTCAGTGGTAAAGAATTCGCCTGCCAGTGCAGGAAAACACGGGTTTGATCTCTGGTCTGGGAAGATCCCACATGCCCGCAGAGCAACTAAGCCCCTGTGATACAACTACTGAGCCCAAGTGTGCACTTACTGAAGTCCCCGCTCCCTGGACCACATGCTCCCCAACAAGAGAAGCCACTGCAATAGGAAGCCCATACCCTGCAATGAAGAGTAGCCCCCTCTCACTGCGACTAGAGAAAAGCCCAGCAGCAGCAAAGACCCAGCAAGGCCAAAAACAAATAAATAAACACAATTATTTTTTAAAACTGTTTTAAAAAATAATTATGGCAGCATAATAGGCTTAAATTAGGACTGTCTTGGTCAAACCCAGGAGCGGGATCACCCTCGCTGTGATAATGTTGATGATGATGGTGATGATACTGACGTCATACAGGGCAAGGCAGAGGAGCTTCCCACGACTCTCATTATGTCCATCTGACCCACCAGTGCCAGTCTAACTTCAGAACTGACACACAATCCTCTCCCTACTGTTTTCCACCAAGAATGCTCAACCCTTAGCTGCTCCACTAAGCTAAAGGGGAATGAAATACATGCTGTTTTTCTCCTGAGACCAAAGCAGAAAAGATAACGTTTAAATATTAGTGTACTGAAGCAATTCATTTTATTCGGAGAGTCCAGTTTAATAAATCACAATATTGCAGCTGAGACCTGCTGATTAGTATAAATTTACCTTTTAGCTCACAATACACATTTATTATCTAAGTTTTTGAACCTTAATATAGCCTTGGTTTGCTTTTTTTCTCTTTTCCACCTCCCTCCCTCTTCCCCTTTAAAAAAAAAACTTTTGACAGAAAACCAAATACAGAGGGAAATTTGGTACCACAGGCTAAAACCTGCTTAGCCAATTTTATCCAATGTACAATGCCAGATAGCCACATCAAGAAAACAAGCGATGTGATGATCATTTTGCAATGTATAGAAATATTGAACTATGGTGTTGTACACCAGAAACTAACACAATGTTGCAGGTTAATTATACTTCTAAAATAAACAAACAAGTAAGCAGGCTAATAGGAAAGGAGATCAGATTTGTGGTAACCAGAGGCAGAGGTGGGGAGTAGGGAAATTAGCTGAAGGTCAAAAGTACAAACTTCCATTTATAAAGTAAATAAGCACTAGGGATGTAATGTACAACATGATTAACATAATTAACACTGTTGTGTGTTATACATGAAAGTTGTTAAGAAAGTAAATCCTAAGAGCTCTCATCACACACAAAACATTGTTTCCTTTTATTTTGTACCTTCATGAGATGATGTGTTCACTAAACTTAGTATGGTCATCATTTCATGATATATATAAGTCAACCAATTATGCTGTACACCTTAAACTATATCAGTTCTCAATAAAATTAGAAGAAAAAAGCAGAGGCTATTCATCTATCACTACTATTTAGTGAGCATCTATTATATGCCCAGTACTGTGCTATGAAATATTCAAGACATGGTCGCACAGGGAGTTTTCAATCTGCTTCAAAACATAAAAGGAACACTTGTGAAATAACACTGATGTAATTCTAAATGTAACAAATACATTTTTTGTGATGTAAACAGGAAGATGTGTCAAGACTTTTAGGGGAAGACTGATGGGGGTGGTAGATTTTGAACGGGTTTAAGGGTGGCTGAAATCTGGATAGATAGGAGAGAGACGGAAGAACCCACCAGGTGGGGACTAATTTCAGGATAAGGAAGGGCAGGAGTTAAGACTGAGCAAGACCTTGATGCTACAGCATTGTTTTTACAGAAAGGGACACTCAGGCAACTAAAAGTGTCAGGCAATAAGAACCCGACGATTCTAAGGCTCCACATTGGGTTTGTTGGATCCCTAGCAGATCTGCTGCTCTAATAGCACAGGATTTGAAAATTTTAAAGTCTGCAACAATGTGAGATTGTTGTAACTGCTTATCAATCTTTTCTCTTTTTAGAAGAGAACAGGGAGAAATTATCCACTAGCGAAAAATGCCTCTCAACGTGGAAGTGCGGGGAAGGCAATGGCACCCCACCCCAGTACTCTTGCCTGGAAAATCCAATGGACGGAGTAGCCTGGTGGGCTGCAGTCCAGGGGGTCGCTAACAGTCGGACAGACTGAGCGACTTCACTTTCACTTTTCTCTTTCATGCATTGGAGAAGGAAATGGCAACCCACTCCAGTGTTCTTGCCTGGAGAATCCCAGGGACGGGGGAGCCTGGTGGGCTGCCGTCTATGGGGTCACACGGAGTCGGACACGACTGAAGTGACTGAGCAGCAGCAGCAGCAGCAGCAACGTGGAAGTGAACGTGTCAGTCGCTCAGTCGTGTCCAAGTCTCTGCGACCTCGTGGACTGTGGCCCACCAGGCTCCTCTGTCCCTGGGATTCTCCACGCAAGAGTACTGGAGTGGGTGGCCAGTCCCTTCTCCAGGAGATCTCCCTATCCAGGGATCAAACCCACATCTTTGATCTAGGGAAGCAAGAGCCCTATCTGCAAGGGGACGTCCCAGCAGAAAAAAGGTGGGATCATCCATTTTGAAATGTGGCTAACCTCAGGCTTGATGTCCTTAAAACATCAACAGTATAAAAAGTGCAACTATTAAATATATGGGCTTCCCAATGAGGCAGAGACATTTTCTTGGAAGAACAGCTTTCAAATCTGGCGAATAACTAATATTTCTGCAATGCCTTCCCCTGGCAATCATTCATAGAAATTTATGACTTGGCATCTTGATTCAACCACACATTATTGCTTAATTAAAAGTGCTTCTTTTAATAGATCAATAGACTTGCTTTTAGGAGCTGCCGTAATAACACCTACGCTTTTATTCAAAGTGGTAAAAAGTAGTTGGGAGAGATGACACATACGGGCTCAATAAACTTCGAGCTAAAACATGCATGACACAACATGCCATTTTGTGTCGAGGTGCACGTAACACAAATTACAGCTCTTTGAAACAGAAAGAAAAATCCAAGCCAATTCAAACTAATGACCTGGCTCTTGTTTCTGAAGTGGGCGGGGGTTTACATGAAACCTTTTCATGCCATTCCTGAGCGGGGTGAATACCGGAGGTTTGGTCCTTCTTGAACTGCAGCCAAAAGGCTTGGCAAAGGCAAATCCAGGGTTATGAGAAGGTAGCACAAAAGAAGGAGTAAGTTTGCACGTGCTTGTCTCCTCTGCAAACCTCCATCCCATTCTTTCCTCTGTTTTATATACATTGTTCTTTCTCCTACTAGACTTTCTATACTTTCCTTTCCTGGAGAATTTGTCATGAAAGACTGCATCTTCACTGTTTCTTAGGACACAAACCCCTTTGAAAATCCACTCTAAACTCTGCACTCTCTCTCAGAGAGAAAAGGCATACATGGAAAACCTTGCAGAAACTTTCAGAAGCTCCAAGAATCTTCTGAAACTCATGTAGACCTCCAATGAAGATCCCGTCAAACGTTCTTCAATGCCATTGAACAAGGAAAAAGAAGAGGCCTTAGAGTTGCTCTAGAAATATATTAGGTCTAAAAGGCATTTTGTTTGTGACCCATAGCTTAAAGAGAGTAATGAGTTCATCACTATCGGGCTGGTCGGTTTGTCAAGTGTTACTTCACCTGAATTTTATCCTGACTCTGGAGGAAGTCCTGTGTATCTGGGAAATTTCTCTGCCTTATCCTTGGGCGGTGGCCATAACAACGTTGATCCTGAGACACGCCTGCTATTGCCCTGCCCCTGATGGCCATGGTAGACTGTAAAGGTTAAAAAAAAAAAAAAAAAAAAGATTTTGCGTTTCTAAATAGGATTCTGTGTACTCACTGAAAAGAACTTTTTTGGGAAAGTTTCATATGTGTGTGTATGTATATATGTATGTATACACACACATACATATACTTTCAATTTTAATGTACATTTTTCTGGTTGAATCTTAAACCCAAAGTGAAATCCAGATTCCTAATCCCAACATCCAGCAATGGTCTGGCTTCACAGTGTATAAAAGCCAGTGTCCTTTCTTGTTATCAGTATACAATATGTAACAAAACTTTTTGCTTAACAGGCAAAAGGCTGTCAGGATATGCTGACAGCTATGCGAAGCTGGGATGTTGGGTAGGTTAGCTATATATTAAATGAACTTCGGCTTACGATATTTTTGACATACATGGTTTATTGGGATGTAACCACATCATAGGGCAACCCCCAGTGGCTCAGCAGTAAAGAATCTGCCTGCAGTGCAGGAGACACAGGAGATGTGGGTTCAATCCCTGGATTGGGAAGATCCCCTGGAGAAGGAAATAGCAACCCACTCCAGTATTCTTGCATGGAAAATTCCACGAACAGAGCCAGCCTGGTGGGCTCCATGGGGTCGCAACGAGTCGGACACGACTGAGCAACTGTGATCACAGGCATGAACTGTGTCATAAGTCAAGGAAGATCTGTACTCAATCTACCACCCTCCCTGACAGATAGATTGTATTCTTATGCCTACTTAAAGAGGTCAAGTTACTTCCTCAAAGTCGCATCAGTAAGTAAGGCTGTATGACTGGACCAAGCGACTGGATTCAGTCGCTCCGACTCTGAGCGACCATAGATGGCAGCTCACCAGGCTCCCCCGTCCCTGGGATTCTCCAGGCAAGAACACTGGAGTGGGTTGCCATTTCCTCCTCCAATGCATGCCGCCACTATATGCTTTCNGTAAGGCTGTATGACTGGACCAAGCGACTGGATTCAGTCGCTCCGACTCTGAGCGACCATAGATGGCAGCTCACCAGGCTCCCCCGTCCCTGGGATTCTCCAGGCAAGAACACTGGAGTGGGTTGCCATTTCCTCCTCCAATGCATGCCACCACTGTATGCTTTCCCATGCCCTCCTTGGCCGAGGCTTCAAGCCCCAGGAGACGAAATTTTCAGTGGCTCGCACAGAGGCCAAGCAGATTTCCTGTCCTAGCCAATGGAGAGCCACAAACACCAGGGGTGGGGCGATCCTTTTGGATCTTGTGTCTGTTTTTAATTCCAACTGATAGAAGATAAAACTAGAATTCCATACTTGTAGTTTTGGTTGGCCTGTTGAAAGCTTTAATTGGCTATCTGTCCTCTTCACAGGAAATACATTTTAAGTCATAGTAAGTATACATTTCATTGATTAAACTATATTTGAGCTGAAAACATATAATCCCAGCACTTCTTTTTCCCCTGAAATAAGTAGGCCTCCCTGGTGGCTCAGTCAGTAAAGAATCTTCCTGCAAATGCAGGAGACAGCTCAGTCCCTGGATTGGGAAGATCCCCTGGAGAAGGAAATGGTTACCCACTCCAGTACTCTTGCCTTGGAAATTCCATGGACAGAGGAGCCTGGTGGGTTACAGTCCATGGCGCCTCAAAGAGTCAGACATGACTGAGCAACACACACACACACAAGTACAAGGCAATCCAAAAACAGCATAAAGTAACTTAAACAGAGACAAATAAAACATGGTCAAAATTCCAGAAAAAAATGAGACTCAGTGAAACTCCTTCTTATTCTCTGTGAGCCTCCAAACTCAACAGCAAAACCTCACGTATCTATAGTAGTTTTATTTCTCATGGTCGGCTACACTACTTCTCTCATGCCTCCACCCTTCAGAACTACTCTGTGAAAGAAGTGTTTCACAGAAGTGCAGGGAACAATTCTAACTGATCTTCATGTCAAAGAGAAACCACACTGGAGCAGAAGGACTTCTACGCAAATTGGTAAATCATGTAAAGGGTACACTGCTGTGTGTGTGTGTGTGGGTGGGTGGGTGTGTGTGAATGTATCTACAGTGAACGGATGGGGAATGGTTATTATGAAGAATTACTATTTGTTGTTTTAAATAGATCATCTCATAAAGCAAATTAATCAAGCTGGATTAAATATTCATGAGGGATATAATTTCAAAAAACACATCTGTAAAACCTCATTTTAAATCCAACACTTGGGAAATGTGCACCTTTTATTAGTATCAAAGTCCAACCACACACACAAATCTGCTCTTTCCAAAATGGGTAGGATTGCTTGCGAAATGTTCTAAGATAAAATAATTTTTCAAGTTGTTACTTATTCAAATGAACTTTCCTTGAGTTTTTTAAAGTCTGCTGCTGCTGCTAAGTCGCTTCAGTCGTGTCCGACTCTGTGTGACCCCATAGATGGCAGCCCACCAGGCTCCCCCGTCCCTGGGATTCTTCAGGCAAGAACACTGGAGTGGGTTGCCATTTCCTTCTCCAATGCATGAAAGGGAAAAGTGAAAGTGAAGTTGCTCAGTTGTGTCTAACTCTTCGAGACCCCGTGGACTACAGCTTACCAGGCTCCTCCATCTTAAATGTAATTGTTATTGTTCAAATGAATGTGAATAATTTTTGCTCATTTCACTGACTTTTTCAAAGATTAAATTAAGTTCATTTCAAATTAACTAGTTTTACCACTACCACTCTCAGCATACATAAAAGTGTTACAAAAATTAGCCCTAGAATTAATTTTCTTCATAATAGGTCTTTCTGCCAGAGTACAAAAATACCTTTTTTGTTTAATGGATTTAAAGTCTCAGTTACACAAGATGAATAAGTTCTAGAGATCCGCTGGGCAACACAGCTCCTAGGGTTAACACATATTATGTACTTAAAATATTTTTTGAGAGGATAGATCTCATGGTACTTGTTCTTATCATTACTTACTCTTATTCTTACCATAAACAACAAAAAAGGAGGACACTTTTGAAGAAGATAGATAGGTTTGTCAGCCTGATTGTAATACACAGATGTATGTCTATGTCCAAACTCTTCAAATTATACACATTAAGAATGTATGGCATTTTCCAAGACACACTGTATTCCGTTGTTCATTGCAGCATTATTTACAATAGCTCGAACACGGAAGCAACCTAAATGTCCACCAACAGATGAATGGATAAAGAAGCTGTGGTGCATATACACAATGGAATACTACTCAGCCATGTAAGAAACGCACTTGAGTCCATTCTGATGAGGTGGATGAACCTAGAACGTATTATACAGAGTGAAGTGAGTCAGAAAAACAAAGATAAATATTGTATCCTAACTGCAAGGAGATCCAACCAGTCCATTCTGAAGGAGATCAACCCTGGGATTTCTTTGGAAGGAAAGATGCTAAAGCTGAAACTCCAGTACTTTGGCCGCCTCATGCGAAGAGTTGACTCATTGGAAAAGACTCTGATGCTGGGAAGGATTGGGGGCAGGAGGAGAAGGGGACAACAGAGGATGAGATGGCTGGATGGCATCACAGATTTGATGGACGTGAGTCTGAGTGAACTCCGGGAGATGGTGATGGACAGGGAGGCCTGGCGTACTGCGATTCATGGGGTCGCAAAGAGTCGGACACGACTGAGCGACTGAACTGAAC
>SJYX01007517.1:99856-177120 GCA_006410675.1 Oreotragus oreotragus
ATGAGATGGCTGGATGGCATCACAGATTTGATGGACGTGAGTCTGAGTGAACTCCGGGAGATGGTGATGGACAGGGAGGCCTGGTGTACTGCGATTCATGGGGTCGCAAAGAGTCGGACACGACTGAGCGACTGAACTGAACTGAACTGAATGGAGAAAAAGACATGGAGAATAGACTTATGGACATGGGGAGAGGGGAGGTGAGGTTGAGATGTATGGAAAGAGTAACATGGCAACTTACATTACCATATGTAAAATAGATAGCCAACAGGAATTTGCTGTATGGCTCAGGTAACTCAAACAGGGCCTCTGTATCAATCTAGAGGGGTGGGATGGGGCAGGAGATGGGAGGGAGGTTCAAAAGGGAGAGGATATATTCATGTTGAGGTTTGACAGAAAACAATAAAATTCTGTAAAGCGATTATCCTTCAATTAAAAAAAAAGTGTATGGCATTTTGCTATATCAATTATACTCCATTAATACTCTTAAAAATATCCTTTTGAATTCCTAACAGACTTTAATAAGGACAGTGGCCATCATCAGCTAAATAAGTTATCACATATAAAATAGGAATATAGAAATATGCATATAAGTACATCCCTCTAATTGCACTAACCAGAATAAGAGTGCATGTGTGATGCAGAAACACACACATCCACAGAGACACACACACACACACCACTTATTCTTGAAATAATAAGGGAAATTCTGCCCCCGGGCTGTATCCTCTGATGGCAAAGGAAAAGCTCAAGGAATCTGTTAAAGAGGTGCCCATGATAACCTTCTTATACTGTTTTAGAAATCAACTTCTCTGTGCTCTGATTTTTTAAATCATCAGCAAGTCCACCTGTTACAAAAAGTGATGCTTCCTAATGTCTTGGTATGCAGCAACTCTCTCAAAGAGCCCCTTAAAAGCAGGGTGCTGCCCTGTTTAGGTGTGCCTGATGGGAGGGACGCTTGAGTTCCATGGGCAGCACGGGGGTGTCAGAGTGTGTACACAGGTGTGTACGCACACACCTGCACCCATAGGCAGTCTCAGTATTCTTGATGCTGGACAATTTCATCACAATCTCACTTCAGTAACCAGTTGTGACCTCGGTGTTTCCAAGAAGAAAAGGAAAAAATGGCTGATACAAAAGGTAGTGAAAGTTAACCTTACTGAACAAATAAACCAGCAAGTGTATCTAATAACTGCCTGGGTTCAGCATTTTTCTGCGATAAATGAGTAAACTTTAAATGTATCTCTGAGATGCACTATCACAGGCGTTGCCACGGGCAAGTTTTATCCAATGATGAAACAGCAAGGCCTGGTGAGATAAAGATGATAGAAAGGGTGCTATCAGGTGGCAGCTGGGTAATTACAACTCTCTATTTGGGCTCTGCAGTGATGCCGCATGTGATAAGTGGAGAATAATGAAGAAAAAGGAGTAGCGATAATGCAGGAGCTAAATGGTAGAAAATAGTCTATCATAGCCCACAGCCCTCCGAGTGCCTATGGGGACTTTGAACTATCTTCTTCAGTTTCCATCTGCAGAAAAAATACTCGCTTTCTTCTTCCTTTGCTAAATTTATGTCTGGTGGGACAAAAGGAAACACTGAAAGGGAATCAAGGGTATGTGAAGAGAATATGACCTTTGCAAATAACTCTGAAGGTCACTATGTAATTATTCTAAAATAAAAGTATCCTGTAATCTTGCCTGTACTCACAAAAGATGCAAGAGCAATTTTTAAATGTGATTCCACACAATTTCGTGGGGGATCGTGGCTTATAAAAGGTCAAGGAAAGTATTGCTAATTACAGCCTGTCAAGTGGAGCCTCAACACTTGAGCCATTTGTTACTATTGAGTTGAACTTTGATTACAGCCAAAGACAGGCCGAAGGCAATCCATTATGGGGAAGGGGAAAGGCTGCTTCGAGCTGATACCTGAAGTCTAGCGTTTAAAACAAAATAGCCTGTGTAAGAGCAGAGGGGTGTTATCCTTGGTTCTTTTGTCATCTAAAGCAGACTGAGTTTGGCTTCTCATATGGGCCTGAACTGGAATTAATTTTGTTTATATGTTTTTGTTTCACTTGGAATCATCCTAAACCTCACACTGATGATGAATGAAATCAAGCAGGGGAGAGAGTGTGTCTGTGTACATGTGTATGTAAAACATACATTTGTGTGTATATGTGTATGTACATACATTGGTATGTGTACATGTGTTCTTTTTGTATTCTGGATACTAGACACGTATAAGATATAGGATTTGTAAATATTTTCTTCCATTCGGTGGGGTGTTGTTTCACTTTCTTGGTAACAGCCTTTGATGCACAAAAGTTTTTGATTTTGATGACGTGCAATATATATATGTATAAACCATATAGATATATTATATATATATACACATATATATGGGTTGGGAAGATTCCCTGGAGTAGAAAATGGCAATCCACTCCAGCATTCTTGCTTGGAGAATATGTGTGTGTGTGTGTGTGTGTGTGTGTGTGTGTGTGTGTGTGTATATATATACACATGTGTGTGTGTGTGTGTGTGTATATATATATATATATACATGTTTGTGTGTGTGTGTATATATATATACATGTTTGTGTGTGTGTGTGTATATATATATATACGTTTGTGTGTGTGTGTGTATATATATATACGTGTGTGTGTGTGTGTGTATATATATATATACATATTTGTGTGTGTGTGTGTATATATATATATACATGTTTGTGTGTGTGTGTGTATATATATATATACATGTTTGTGTGTGTGTGTGTGTATATATATATATATACATGTTTGTGTGTGTGTGTGTATATATATATANAAACCCTATGTTGAATCTTAATATATAAAACAGAACCAAAAAAAGCTAAGTGAAGGGTTGGTCCAAACTGCTCCCTGCTCTCACCCCTTGCAGCCCCAAAGCACCCTCCTAACTGTGATGCTTTTGGATAAAGTCAAAAGTCCCCAAAATAGATGATTTCAAAACTTGTGGTCCCATGTCCCCAAGGGAATACCCTCCAGTTTAAAAGCAGAACAGCGGGAATGCAAACTAGAACAGGCACTTTGGAGAACAGTGTGGAGATTCCTTAAAAAACTGGAAATACAACTGCCATATGACTCAACAATCCCACTGCTGGGCATCCACAATGCTGTCTCTTATACACATCTAGATGTGTATAAGAGACAGACATGTTTGTGTGTGTGTGTATATATATATATATTTGGTTGCTCATGTTTTAGGTAATCTAATCCAAGTTAATAAAGACTTACACCTATTTTTTTCTAGGAGTTTTATAGTTTTTTAAGTTCATTTTAAAAATAAGGCAATTTAAACATTTTTGAACTTGCCCCCAATAACTGTCTCTAAAACCTGGTCTATGCAGAGACACCCACATGGACAGTCCCTACTGCTATCCATGTACAAGCAGTAAGGCACTCTGCCACAGGGGCAACTATGACCGGGGCTCTTGGGCTACAGAGGGGACTAGGACCAATAATGTCTCATTTTTCTCTAGACAGATGAAATTTCTTAAAATGCACCATAGAATTTACTTTCCTTCTTTCACAAGCTTTCATTACTTGGTTCACCTGCTCTGAGAACCCCTTTCTCTCCCTTTTCCCATCCTAGAATCATCATTTCCTTGTACCAGATGCCCTGGTTCCATAGTCTGGGTGATGCTCTTCTGAGGTCCTATAGTGTGCTGTCTGGATTCCTCTCACAGAACTCATCATAAGGTGTTTCACTGTTGACTTAACTGTCTTCTCTTCAACTAGGTTGGGGATTGCTGAAGGTAGAAATAACATGTACATAAACTGTCATTCTGCAGACTAACTGACAAGTAATCTAGAAATACAGAAACATGGAGAATGGATAATTTCCATCCCTCGAAAAATCTCCCTGAATTGAATACATTATATTTAGAGAACCTGGACTTCCTAGGTGGCTCTAGCGGTAAAGAACCCACCTGCCAATCCAGGAGACATAAGAGACTCAGGATCAATCCCTGGGTTGGGAAGATCCCCTGGAGTAGGAAATGGCAACCCATGCCAGTATTCTTTCCTGGAGAATCCCATGGACAGAGGAGTCTAGTGGGCTACAGTCCATGGGGTCACAAAGAGTCAGACACTACTGAAGCAACCTAGCACGCCTGCACATTTAGAGAATCTAGACTCAAAACTATATACAAACTGTCAACACAGTAGATTTTTGCCAAATTATCCTCCTTATAAGGTGATTGATTTCCACAGAATATGAAAATGTTCTGTCTCAGCGTAGTGATAGGAGGGGCACCAATAAAGAGAGCTTTTCACATTTTTTGCAGTATTACCTTACATCTTGCTCACAAAATCTGATATGATTCACCCTCCAACTCTGTTGGAGCTATTTTCACCAAGCTCCAATAGTTCAATTGGCTTAAATCCTTAACAGTTTAAAGCTAAATAGATCAAGTAGTATTGACAAAGGAGCTAAGAACTTCAAAATCATCAGCACAACTATTAATCTTCACAAGTTCCAATAAAACTATAATAACAGCCAGCCATAATAATAATAATAATCAAGACTAATAATAATAATACTCTATACTTATCTCATGTCTTTCATCCATGGATCTGAAAGCCCCTTTAATAATCATTTTTGCAAATTGAATATTCAATGTCCAGAATATGAACCAAATCTGTAGATAATGGTGATTATTCCAACAAGTTTAAAATAGAATGGCACAAAAGGGTAAGTGACAAACGCTAGTCCTGCCAAATTCTAACTGTAAACTCTGCCTTCCACTATATCAAATGGCCTGTAATGTCCAGGATACTACAAGTTGATAGAGACAAGGGCTGGCAGTTTTATGTAATTCAGGAACTGTTAGATGTGATTGCTGAAGAAATTCTGATTGTATGAGTTTCCTATTAAAAACAGCTCTGCCAAGAAAATGAAACTTTGTCTTTATTAGCCCAAATTCCACTTGCGATACCCTGAACTTCTAGACAATAAAAATTTGGCCCTGAAAAATAATTTGTGATGTTGGTTTTACTTAAAAAATTGAATTGGGTGTGTTTGTTTTTCAGTTTGCACTTGGGATGAAGAGACACACTTGTATTTTCAGAATGAAGTCCTGGGAGTCTTAAATGGAAGAGTTTCATGTGGTTCATCAAAAGCTTAGCTGAATGGATGGGTTAGAAGCTAGCAGAGAAGTGCCTGGGTGATCAATTTCATATGATGCTACTTTCAAATCTAAAACACAAACCAAGGACTTCCCTGGCAGTCCAGTGGCTAAGACTCCATGCTTCCACTGCTAGGGGTGCATATTCAACCCTTGATTGGGGAACTAAGATCTCACATGCCATGAGGCACGGCCAAAAAATGAAAAATAAGTTTAAATTTAAAACAAGAGTAAAGCACAAAACAAACCCCTACAAAAGCACAATGAAAACAAATCAAAAATGAGATAGGAAGGGAGAACATTGGTGTCATGCAAACGGAAAGCGTTTATTCACCCAATCTTTTTTGAGTATCTGCCAAAGTAAGGCCTTTTGAAAGTTCTATATGCATATGTTTGTGCATGAAGGTGAAAGTGAAGTCGCTCAGTTGTGTCCAACTCTTTGCGACCCGTGGACTGTAGCCCACCAAGCTCCTCTGTCCATGGGATTCTCTAGGTAAGAATACTGGAGTGGATTGCCATTTTCTTCTCCAGGGGATCTTCCCGACCCAGGGATTAAACTCAGGTCTCTCACATTGCAGGCAGATGCTTTAACCTCTGCACCACCAGGGAAGTGTTTGTGCACAGACGATTATAAAAATAACCCCAGCTCCTTTTACTAAATACATTCGTCTTGTCCCAGTCTCACTATAGAATACTGGAGTGGGTTGCCATTTTCTTCTCCAGGGGATCTTCCCGACCCAGGGATTAAACTCAGGTCTCTCACATTGCAGGCAGATGCTTTAACCTCTGCACCACCAGGGAAGTGTTTGTGCACAGACGATTATAAAAATAACCCCAGCTCCTTTTACTAAATACATTCGTCTTGTCCCAGTCTCACTAATTTTAGACTGCAATTTTTGCTTATGTCAGATGTTTTGGTTCAAAATGTTAATGCATTTGCCTGTTTCCTTCAGAATAACATTTTTGGACTTCCCCAGTGGTACAGTGGATAAGAATCCATCTGCCAATGCAGAGAACATGGATTCCATCCCTGATCCGGCAAGACCCCACATGCTGAGGGGCAGCTATGCCTCTGAGCCATACTATTAAAGCCCGTGTGCCTACAGCCCATGAACCACAACAAGAGAAGCCACCTCAACGAGATGACTGTGCACTGCTGCAGCTAGAGAACAGTATGTATGAAGAACATAGGCAACCATACCCCTTGATCTGGTTCTTATCCCTATCACTGGGCATCCCCTAGCAACTTTATCATTCTTGGTCTCTTCATTTGCCTGGAAGGGCTATTTTAGCAGATGCAATCATCTTTATCTATCATAGCTCAGTATTTCCATGAAACAGAAGAGAAAACAGAATTGTAGAGACTGGAGTCTTACGGCTGCGGACTCGTTGATGAGAATTTGGATTGGAAAGCAGAATTTCAGGTCATTATCCTTTGCTCTTCTGGCTCTAACTGAGTGAAAATCATAGCTGACTACCTCAGCCTGGAAACTAGATTCTTTTTGGCTAAAATTTGACAACGGTCNGAGAATTTGGATTGGAAAGCAGAATTTCAGGTCATTATCCTTTGCTCTTAGGGCTCTAACTGAGTGAAAATCATAGCTGACTACCTCAGCCTGGAAACTAGATTCTTTTTGGCTAAAATTTGACAACGGTCACTTTCCATAGGCTTCTGCAGTGAAGAACAGGATGACCTGGTTAATAAAAAGCAACACAACCAAAAATCCTCCATAGTCAATCCGTTTACTCTGATAAACTTTATCTGTCTGCAATATTTAACGGGCTTCCCTGGTGGCTCAGAGGTACTTAAATACTTAATTCCTATTGCCCAAGAGAGAAAAAGTCCAGGTTACCTTCAATTGCTAGGTTCATTAACCAGGAAACTAGTCTTGGTAAATATGTACTAATCAATATTTTAGTTCAGACAGGTTTTTACACTTTCTCGTTTTTCAATATATTTCTTGAGTATTTTGTTTTCAGCTCATTCTCCTCCTTTATTGAATGAACTGTTATAAACACTAGAAATTTTCACTTCCCTGAGCATCAAATCTATGTTTCTAGTCTATCCCTTTAATCCCATTACTTACAGAAATATGTCCTTTTATTCCTTTATTTTCTTTTCCACTTATATCAACATTTCTCGACAAGCATCATTGCCATGAAGCTAATGGAGGTACATGTGCAGTGAATTTTATTTTCGCAAAGTTTCAATTTTTCATTAATTTAACCACCTGGGAAGTTCTGCTCAGAACATCTTTCCATTCAGCTGTAACTTTGTGAAATTAATAGTCCATTGGAAGACTCCACACAAACTTCTGTAGGAAGGTTTCCAAGAGTTACTGTAATAAATGATCACAAATTGGATGACTTAAAATGACAGAAATTTATTGGCTTAGAGTTCTGGAGGCTGGAAGTTTGAAATCAAGGTTTTGGCAGGACACTCTTCCCCTCCTCCCCACCACCAAAGGTTCAAGAATAATCTGTCCTTGCCTCTTCCTAGCTTCCCATTGTCGCTGGCAATCCCAAGTGTTCCTTGGCTTATGGGTCTCCAATCTCTGTCATCACCTGGCCATTTTCCCTCTGTGTGTCTCTGAGTCTGCCTAGCCCTCTCTTTTCTCGTATACTCTAGTCCTTGGGTTTAGGGTCCAGAATAAACCAGTATGCCTTCATCTGAACCAGTTATATCTGCGAAGATTCTGTTTCCAAAATGAGCTGGTTAATCTGAAGTTCTGGGCGGATGTGAGTTGAAGGAAGGGGCGCTATTCAATTTGGTGCAGTTTGCTTCTTCCATTCTATTTTCTAATTCTCCTGAGGCCTTTCAGATTGCACAGGGTCCAACATGGCCATTCCAATCTTCTCGTGAAAGGAAACAGTCACTTTCGGAGAAGCAGCACAGAACATAAAGAGTTCACACAACTAGGATTGGATGGCATCTCCACCTGCTCCTGGCTTTGCAACTTTGCCCAGACACATAAATTCATTGGGCCTCACATGCGTCATATTCTTTTTTTTTCTTTCTCTACATCCCAAAGTTTTTCTTTATTTATTTTTAATTGGAGGATACTTGTTTTACAATGTTGTGTTGGTTTCTGCCATACACCAACATGAATCAGCCATAGGGGCACATATGTCCCTTCCCTCTTGAATCTCCCTCCCACCTCCCACCCCACACCACTCCTCTAGGTTGTCACAGGGCACCAGGCTGAGCTCCCTGAATCAAACAGCAAATTCCCACTGCAAGCCTCATATTCTAATTGTGAAAGTGTTAGTCACTCATTTGTGTCTGACTCTTTGGGACCCCATGGACTACAGCCCGCTAGGTTCCTCTGTCCATGGAACTCTGCAGGTAAAAATACTGGAGTGGGTATCCATTCCCTTCTCCAGGGGATCTTCCCAACCCAGTGATCGAGCCTGGGTCTCCTGCACTGAAGGCAGATTCTTCACCATCTGAGCCACTAAGGAAGGCTAATTCTAATTGTAGTAGCATTTATACTGTAACAGCCACAGTGAGGATCAAATGAGATTATAGAACCAAAGGTCTTACATTTAGCACACAGTGGTGTTCAATGACTTTTAACACCTATATTCTTTCAAGGATTGATGAGCAGGTAGTACATTGGAGGAGGCAGCGGCAACAGCCCTTTCAGGTACCCTGCCTAGGAGTGAGGCAGGTGCTGGAACCAGGAGAAGCACACACAGCACACCTGAGAAAACTGATGTTTGCCAGCTTTTTAAAACGTGGCTAGAAAAAACAAACTGGACTCCTGGTAGATGCTTATTATATTGATACAATGTATTTATACACGATATATGGTACCTAACATCTGAGAACCTCAAAGCTTTTAACGAGCGTTAACTCTTTACTCCTTCTGGGGCAGGGAGTAAATAGTCATCAAGCCCACTTTACAGCCAAGGAAACTGAGGCACAGGGGAATGAAGTGGCTGATTTAAGGTCAGTACTCAACTAGTTGCTATGGGGACCAGCAACAGCCATGGGGGATTGAGGACAAAGCCCTGCATTGGGTAATTCAGCTATTATCTTTATTTTTTTTCCCCCCATCCCATGGATTCAGTGATATAGGGAACATACTTCCAGGAATAAGGATAGGATACTTAGAAAAGAAAATTAAAATAAAGATGCTACAAATCAACAAAATGTGGTGTATCCATACACTGGAATATTATTCAACCATAAAGAAGAATTCAGTGCTGATACACACTATGATGTAGATGAGCCTTGGAAACACGGCATGTGAGAGAAGCCAGACAATATGAAATATCCAGAGCAGTAAAACCGCAGAGACAGAAGATCTGGGATTGTCAAGAGCTGGGGGTGGCCAGGGGGGTGGCAAGTAGTTGGTAAATGGCTGTGGGGTTTCCCTTTGGGGTGACTGAGATATTCCAGACCTCAAAAGAGGTGATGGTTACACAACACTGTGAATATAATAAACGCCACGAAATTATACACTTTAAAATGATTCACTTTATGTGAATTTTATCTGAATATAAAAATAATAAATAATGAATCTGAGCACCTGAAAATGACTGTTAGTCATACCACCTGGATATTTCATGAAAATTAGATTACTGTACCTGAATTTGTAGAGGCTATACCTTCCTCTGGAGCTTCCCAGGTTGCACTAGTGGTTACGAAAGGTAGGCTATGTAAAAGACTCAGGTTTGGTCCCTAGGTTGGGAAGATCCCCTGGAGCAAAGCATGGCAACCCACTCCAGCATTCTTGCCTGGAAAATCCCATGGACAGGGGAGCCTGGCAGGCTACAATCCATGAGGTTGCAAAGAGTTGGACACAACTGAGTGACTTAGCATGCACGCACACATACCTTCCTCCCAGCTAACTGACTGCATGAACTTGGGCCAGTTTCTGGGGCTGTTTTTGCAGATGTACAATGGGTTATTGTTGTTCAGTGGCCAAGTTGTGTCCAACTCTTTGCGACCCNTCTAGATGTGTATAAGAGACAGGTGACTTAGCATGCACGCACACATACCTTCCTCCCAGCTAACTGACTGCATGAACTTGGGCCAGTTTCTGGGGCTGTTTTTGCAGATGTACAATGGGTTGCTGTTGTTCAGTGGCCAAGCTGTGTCCAACTCTTCGCGACCCCATGGACTGCAGCATGCCTGGCTTCCCTGTCCCTTACCATTTCCCAGAGTTTGAGTGGTTTTCAACTTGCTATATTTTTTTTTTTTTGAAGCTACTTAATTTTAAAAAAAGTAAAACCCTATGTTGAATCTTAATATATAAAACAGAACCAAAAAAAGCTAAGTGAAGGGTTGGTCCAAACTGCTCCCTGCTCTCACCCCTTGCAGCCCCAAAGCACCCTCCTAACTGTGATGCTTTTGGATAAAGTCAAAAGTCCCCAAAATAGATGATTTCAAAACTTGTGGTCCCATGTCCCCAAGGGAATACCCTCCAGTTTAAAAGCAGAACAGCGGGAATGCAAACTAGAACAGGCACTTTGGAGAACAGTGTGGAGATTCCTTAAAAAACTGGAAATACAACTGCCATATGACTCAACAATCCCACTGCTGGGCATCCACAATGAGGAAACCGGAATTGAAAGAGACAGGTGTACTCCAATGTTTATCACAGCACTGTTTATAATAGCCAGGACAAGGAAGCAACCTAGATGTCCATCAGCAGTTAAATGGATGAGAAAGCTGTGGTACATATACACAATGGAGTATTACTCAGCTATTAAAAACAACTCATTTGAATCAGTTCTAATGAGGTGGATGAAACTGGAGCCTATTATACAGAGTGAAGTAAGTCAGAAAGAAAAACACCAGTACAGTATATTAATCCATATATATGGAATTTAGAAAGATGGTAACGATGACCCCATATGTGAGATAGCAAAAGAGACACAGATATAAAGAAAAGACTTTTGGACTCTGTGGGAGAAGGTAAGGGTGGGATGATTTGAGAGAATAGCATTGAGACATGTATATTACCATATGTGAAATGGATCACCAGCCCAAGTTTGATGCATGAAACAGGGCCTTCAAAGCCGGTGCACTGGGACACCCCTGAGGAATGGGATGGGGAGGGAGGAGGGAGGGGAGTTCAGGATGCGGGACACATGTACACCCATGGTGGATTCATGTCAATGCATGGCAAAAATCACCACAATATTGTAAAGTAATTAGCCTCCAATTAAAATAAAGTAATTAATTAAAAAAACAAAGCAGAATGAGAGATGAGATGTGGATATCAGTATCGTGTATGTGGTTGTTGATGAATGTGTGGCCTAATGAAGATTTAGGAAGGAAAAGTATAAACCAAGCATGACAGGTGCAGCTAGACATGGGCTGACCAGGGACTCACAGCCACGGGGGATGTTTAGGGGGCTATGAGGAGGCCCCACTGCTGCCCTCATCTAAAGTCTGAGACAGCCCAACGGACATGATCTGGGGGACCAAGAGCAAGTCACCAACACTTGCTCAGAGTTCCAGATTCCTCTGAGCCACCAATAGAAAGAGCAGAAGATTTCCATGCCAGGTGTTGATCTACAAGATTGTGATTAGATATGGGGAAATTTTATGTGAGGATGAAAGAGAACAAAATAAGAAGCCAAAGGCTATTGATCTGGTCCTGGGGATTTCTCTGATTTCTTATCACTTGTGTCACATAAGGGTTCATTCTAGACTCATCATCCTCCACAAAGACATCAAAACATCTATACACAGAGCCCACACGTAGACTTTTAGACTCTATAAGAACTCAGCCTAACCTGGATTTCAGTGACCCATCCACTTATCAAGGTTCCTTCCTGACTTTAAGTGCCAAGGAGATATTCTTCTCCCTACTTTCCCCCCACTCCCCACCCACCAAAAGATTAAAGATCTGCAGGATCTCCAGAGGAGAAGAGCAGGAGGGGAGCGGCAGAGAGTTTCAGCGCAGTGGAGCTGGGTTATCACTTAACAGTAAATAAATAAGGTGTGGACCCAGAAATGAAGATGGCATTCGTGCGTCCCTGGGTGTAAGGGAGTTGTTCTGGTTCTCAGTGTCCACATTTTGAAAATCAACACTGGCATGAAGGATTATCAAGGAAGTTGTCTAGGTGCTAGTCTGCACAGCCTTATATGGAATTATCTTGAGAAGACTCTTCTGATGAAGTTAGAAATGAGAAAGTTCATGTTCAACCATGTTTGAAACATATTAAAGTCGGAGAATATTGGGTAGATCAAAATATCCTAGACCAGTGGTTCCCAAAGTGGTCCTGGATGCTTAAGGAAATGCAAATTCATCCCCATTCCAGGCCTGCTGAGTCAGAAAGTCCAGGGGTGGGGCTCAGAATATGTGTTTTATTGAGCTCTCTCGTGACTCTAATATACACAGCAGTTTGAGAACCTCTTTGAATTCTCCTATTCCACTGAATTTCCTAACTTTAGACGAGGATATCAAGGCTGAAAGTAAATAAGTGACTTCCCCGCTTTCACCCAGCTGAATGTGGGAGCTAGAAAAATAGATGAAATGTGAAAGTGTTAGAAATTATATATTAAAAAAAAAAGAAGCTACATTTCTTTTTCCCAAAGATTAAGAGAGAATTGACGCTTCCGGTTCAAAACCTACTTTTTGATTCATCAAATATGAATTACCATGCATAATTCTGAGTAAAATCCCATCAGAATTGCCACCTTCACTGCTGGGTCCTCAGCATCAGTAAATGGTTGGTGGTTTAGTTGCTAGGTCATGTCCAACTCTTTGCAACCCCATGGACTGTAGCCCTCCAGGCTCCTCTGTCCATGGGATTTCCCAGGCAAGAATACTGGAGTGGGTCACCATTTCCTTCTTCAGGGGCTTTTTCCAATCCAGGGATCGAACCTGAGTCTTCTGCATTGTAAACAGATTCTTTGCCAACTGAGCCACCCAGAAAGCCACCCGTTACTTATAACAGGTTTGGAAAATAACAGACACTCAATAAATATTAGTTATAATTTGAATCTGTTCACACAAGACCTTAATCTATTTTTTATCTACCATTTCCTTCTTCAGGGGCTTTTTCCAATCCAGGGATCGAACCTGAGTCTTCTGCATTGTAAACAGATTCTTTGCCAACTGAGCCACCCAGAAAGCCACTCGTCACTTATAACAGGTTTGGAAAATAACAGACACTCAATAAATATTAGTTATAATTTGAATCTGTTCACACAAGACCTTAATCTATTTTTTATCCATTTTCCTGAATGATTCCTGGGCCTTGACTCAACTTACAGAAACCTGCCCAAGGTATACGGAGAAGGCAATGGCACCCCACTCCAGTACTCTTGTCTGGAAAATCCCTTGGGTGGAGGAGCCTGGTGGGCTGCAGTCCATGGGGTTGTGAAGAGTCAGACAGGACTGAGCGACTTCACTTTCACTTTTCACTATCATGCACTGGAGAAGGAAATGGCAACCCACTCCAGTGTTCTTGCCTGGAGAATCCCAGGGATGGGGGAGCCTGGTGGGNCAGTAAATGGTTGGTGGTTTAGTTGCTAGGTCATGTCCAACTCTTTGCAACCCCATGGACTGTAGCCCTCCAGGCTCCTCTGTCCATGGGATTTCCCAGGCAAGAATACTGGAGTGGGTCACCATTTCCTTCTTCAGGGGCTTTTTCCAATCCAGGGATCGAACCTGAGTCTTCTGCATTGTAAACAGATTCTTTGCCAACTGAGCCACCCAGAAAGCCACCCGTCACTTATAACAGGTTTGGAAAATAACAGACACTCAATAAATATTAGTTATAATTTGAATCTGTTCACACAAGACCTTAATCTATTTTTTATCCATTTTCCTGAATGATTCCTGGGCCTTGACTCAACTTACAGAAACCTGCCCAAGGTGTACGGAGAAGGCAATGGCACCCCACTCCAGTACTCTTGTCTGGAAAATCCCTTGGGTGGAGGAGCCTGGTGGGCTGCAGTCCATGGGGTTGTGAAGAGTCAGACAGGACTGAGCGACTTCACTTTCACTTTTCACTATCATGCACTGGAGAAGGAAATGGCAACCCACTCCAGTGTTATTGCCTGGAGAATCCCAGGGATGGGGGAGCCTGGTGGGCTGCCGTCTATGGGGCTGCACAGAATCGGACACAACTGAAGCGACTTAGCAGCAGCAGCAGCCCAAGGTATAGAGGTTCCAAACTATCGTATTCTTGCAGGGAATAACTTTGACAAGTAGCTCACTTTTTCCCCACCTCCACCTAAATGCTTCCAAAAGTAGGCTGAAGAGGAGAAATCTATCGTGAAACAGAAGTGCTCAAGAAGTCTCTGAAATGCTATCCAAATAAAATTTCTCCTAACATTTATCCCATCTATTTTCACAGCATCTGGGCAACTTTAACAATTTTATAATAATTTTAAACAGTTAACATTCTGCTTGTGTGTTTTTACTTCACCAGAAAACAAATTGGAAATGCAAACTTAGCATCTGTGAGAGCTTTTCTTTTTACAAAAAGAAAGAAAAGACTGAAGCTAGGATGAAAGGATTTAAGGAACAAGATGAATTTTTTTCAAAAAAACAAAAAACAAAAAACACCTATATAGCATGAATGACATCAAAATTAAACAATTATAAACAATATAACTCATCCATCCTTTTTTTCTCTATAACAAGTGCTTGACTTCTTCACTTGAAATATTTTAATTCATAGCTGTATCTTATTTTTTCTCCAAATTACTCATCCTAGAGTAAGATATTATTTAAATAGCTTTTATTTTTAATTTTTTCCTTAAAATCGTTTTTCCTAAAAAACAGGTTAACATTTGTACTATGAGACATTAGGGGCATATTTTATTGGTCCAATAATAGTTATATTTAATGGTTAAAGCCCTTGGCATCACCACATACTCAAGGCTTACGTTACTATTAAAAGTCTTTATTGAAGAGCAATAGCAATCAAATTATATAACACAGAATCTTACAACTATACCTAATAAAAATACTATACAATTAAGCCATTTGCCTAAGAATCACACAAACTTCATGATCTAATAATTTACATCAAATTCTTTATATGGTACACCTCATTTACTGACAAATTCTTGGACCACATATGCATTTTAGGAGACCAAGAAAAAAATTGTTGTGTCTGATCTTGTATCTTGTACCTCAGTTGACAGGATAAACTATTTTAGAATAGGGACACTGCTGCTGCTGCTAAGTCACTTCAGTCGTGTCCGACTCCGTGTGACCCCATAGACGGCAGCCCACCAGGCTCCCCCGTCCCTGGGATTCTCCAGGCAAGAACACTGGAGTGGGTTGCCATTTCCTTCTCCAATGCATGAAAGACCAAAGTGAAAGTGAAGTCGCTCAGTCTGTCCGACTGTTAGTGACCCCATGGACTGCAGCCCACCAGGCTCCGCCGTCCATTGGATTTTCCAGGCAAGAGTACTGGGGTGGGGTGCCATTGCCTTCCCCGAGGGACACTGCAGATCTAATTTTTTAATGATATGTGAATACCTGTAGGGCTTCCCTGGTGGCTCAGCAGTAACGAATCCAACTGCAATGCAGGAGACTTGGGTGTGATCCTTGAGTTGGGAAGATCCCCTGGAGAAGGAAATGGCAACCTACTCTGGAGAATCTCCACCTGGAGAATCCCATGGACAGAGGAGCCTGGTGGGCTACAGTCCCTGGGGATCACAAAAAGTCAGAAACAGCTTAGCGACTAAACAACAACAGCAAATTCTGCAGTTGATTTCTGGACTCTGACCTGGAAACTGCCATAGCAGTTACCCCACTTAGAGGAAAAGTGTGTATCTGGGAAACCAGCTAGGCTGAAAGGTGTATTTTCTTAGTGGTCCATTTTTTTCTACCAAGGAATTCTATCCTTGGTGAGAGCAGGGATTTTTCCAGTCTTAAAGAGACAGTGATTTCTCTAATGTGCCAGTCAAAACAAGCAGTTCACTTTTTGGAGGGGGAAAAAAAAAAAAGATCAACCCTCTGTCATCAGCAACACAGCAAATTCTCCAGCCAGGCTACAGATATTCAGGTTGCCCAATCCTCAATGACCCTGGCATTCAAGGATCTAGAGCTACCACTATTTGTAAAGCTCTCTTAATGAAACAGCATTCTTGCACTTTCATAGCAAAATACAAAAGTGAATATAATTGATTTCTCTAATGTGCCAGTCAAAACAAGCAGTTCACTTTTTGGAGGGGGAAAAAAAAAAAAGATCAACCCTCTGTCATCAGCAACACAGCAAATTCTCCAGCCAGGCTACAGATATTCAGGTTGCCCAATCCTCAATGACCCTGGCATTCAAGGATCTAGAGCTACCACTATTTGTAAAGCTCTCTTAATGAAACAGCATTCTTGCACTTTCATAGCAAAATACAAAAGTGAATATAAATAAGAAGAGAATGGTCTTAAGGAGAGAAAGCCTCATGAGTGGCCGCTCTAAAACTAGTCTCACCAGTGAGCTTGTAATTCTTTAAGAGCCTTCCTAGTTCCACCTCCATGCAATGGGGCTCATAAACATCCCTGTAATCAACTCAATTCTTCTCTGACCTGCATATTTTCCTAATACTTTTCTGAGCCTTGGGCAAAACTCTCGTCACCATCTTTGCATGCTGTGGTCTTGAGAGAAGCATGAAATCCCGTGTACTATTAAAAAAATGTGAATAGTGTCATAGTGGTGTTGCAAGTGTACTTACATTATGTAAGTATGAAAGAAAACAATCTCTTCTTTCTTCCCCCATGATAATTCATCTGCTCTTCATTGTTGGCAATACAATTTAGCTGAGCCTGACCCACTAACTTAAGCATAAGCTTAAGGTAACTTACTCTCTTTTGGATCAACACTCACTTTTTCAGATGTATTGGTTCTCCCTCTGCTCCATTCCAAAATGGCAGCTCAGTGTGTACATCAAGGTGACAGGGGAGACTGGGCCCTTGGGGCTATCAGTATAGTTCTTTTGTGACCTTGTGTCTGTTGTTGGTATCAGGTATTGGATGGCTCAAGTGTGCCTTCTTGCCTGTACCTTCTCCATCTAGCCAACGTTCCCTGCCCACGTCCTCCTCCTGCCCTTGGCAATACCTACCCTTTTCCCCCCACTTTGGGGCTGTAATGGTGAAACTTGACTGACATGGAATTGAATATACCTGGGATGAATATTTTTTAACTTTTGATGACAATATGATTTCCGATCCTAAGGATCCCAAATATCTCTGGAAGTTTACCTTCCTTCCCTCTCCACTGCTTTCAAACTGGGCTCCTGCTTGCAAACTTATACCCTTCCCATTCATCCCCAAGGCCAGTGGTTTCTATCTGATGATCAGCATCAAAAAGGAGCCTTATAAAGATATAGATTCCTACACATATACAGTGGAATATTGCTCAGCCATTAAAAAGAATGAAGTTATGATATTTGCAGGAACATGGATGAAACTGGAGATTGTCATACTAAGTGAAGTAAGTCAGACAGAGAAACACAAATATCATATGATATCACTTATATGCAGAATTTTAAAAAATGATACAAATGAACTTATTTACTAAACAGACACAGACTTAGAGAATGAACTATGGTTACTGGGAGTGAAGAGTGGAAGGGAGGGATAGATTGGAAGTTTGGGGTTGATATGTACACATGGGTATATTTTAAATAAAATGACTTTCTAAGAGAAAAAAATGTAAAAAAAAAAAAGATTCTTGAGCTTACTCCTTCCAAACAAAATTTAAAAACAAAAAAACAGCCAAAATTTCTGCCTTTGGGCTAAAAACAGGAAGGAAATAAGAGTTCATATTCATATTTGCTTGTAGTTATCTAAATACTGGAGAGAAACATAAAAATAAGTGGAAATAAGCTTTTTTATTGAAGTACAGTTGACATGCCACATTATAATTAGTTTCAAGTGTAAAACAAACTGATTGCAAGTCTATATGTATTTGGACCCTTTTATGTTAATGAGAGTGTGAAGGAGAAAGGGGATAATTTATCTTTTCATATGCTTGATTTTAGTGTTTTAACATTTAAATTTTCTAAAATAAGTAAAATTAAAGGGTTTTGCTTTTATGTTTTCTAGTCATTCAGATGAATCAGATCCAGGAAGTCCTGGGCAAAATTAATCTGACACCATTCTAACCTTAAAGCTGACCACATCACACCATTAAAACCCTCCAGTGATGTCACTGTTAGGATAAAAGCTGACATAATGAGCATGAATCAGGAGCCCATTTTTGATCCAAGCCCTGCCTCACTCCCCTGCTTCTGCTTACCCCCACCAGGCATTCCAGCCCTGCCAAGCACTCCAGCCATCTCTTCATTCTTTGCGCCCTTCCCCTTCCTCCCCACTCCCCACAACTTAAATCAGTCTTCTTTGCAGGGTGCACTCTGACCTCACATCTCTACATCTGCCCTCCCTAGAATCCATGAGAATAAATAAGATTCTCCTCCAATGTAAACATGACATAACAATTTTTGTAGGAAATTTTCTGCCTTCCCCCTTCCCTCTGGCTATCTCCAGTCCAGGACAATGGCACTCTCAGGGATGTGGTGTTTGCTGAATGAATGAATGAATAATCTGGGGGACTTTCCTGGCCATCCAGTGGTTAAGACTTTGCCTTCCCTTGGAGGGGGTGCGGGTTCGATCCCTGTTCGGGGAGCAAAGATCTCACATGCCTCATGGCCAAAAAACCAAAGCATAAAATGAAAGCAATACTATAACAAATTCAGTAAAGACTTTAAAAATGGTCCACATCAAAGAAAAAAACTTTAAAAACAATAATTAAATAATTTTCAGTGTTAATGAAAAAATTTAAAAATAACAGAACACACAGAGAAGAAAACTGATTCGGTCACTTAGATCTGTGATTTTAAAAAAAGTGTGTGTAAATATTTTAATAAGCAAACATAGCAAAATTATGGTCAGGTTAATGGGCCCTAAGTGCAAAAGAGTACTGCTAAGTCTGTTAATAGGTAGATAAGAATCATTTGTAATTGGCATATGTTTTGCATGCCAACAATACTACTAACTGGTTTCTCAGACCCTAGACAATGTTAGACCTCACTCTTAAGAAAGTGTTTCCCTTGTTCAGACAATGAATTTGCTTAAGAAGCTGTTTTCATGGGCAAAATAGTGGTGGTTCTACTCTTCATATCCAAATTAGCACAAATTATAAATGAATCTAAATGAGGTCATATAGCATTTATAAACACAATATGAATTCATTTCATGATGAAATGTTACCCTGTGATCCACATGATAGGAAAATAGTTGACTACTTCCCATATTAAGAAAGAAAAGCTTGATAAAAACATGTCACTTCTTTATTTGTCTTGCCTTTCAGACAAATTATAAGAACACAATTCTGCTATATTTGAAGAATATTGATTCTTCTGAAGTTTTTATTTTGTTTTTTTTTTTAAAAGAAACGTGCAGGTATGAAAATATGTGTCATCTAACTTTTAGATAAGATCATCACATTAATAACTCAGGTAACTTTTGAAATAGACTTATCAAGCTAATTTCATTTCCCAAAGAGGAAATAAACAGTTACTTTTGAACCAGGAATATACTAAGCCTGATGGGAGATCAAAAAAACAAAAAATAAACCTAGAACAAGATGAATGAATGGTGCTTTAATTCTTCAAAGAACATACATTATTTCATTCCAGCCATCACCATTAAGACACGTGCCCCCTCTCTGAAGTCTGTTAATTCTCAAATGCTATAGGTAATACTGATACACAAAAGAATGTGGAAAAAAAAAAGAGGTACCAAGAATTGATTTAGCTTGCTGCCATGGATTAAATATGACTCTAATGAGAGAATTAATTTTTTTTGCAAGTTACGAATCCTTTGAAATTGGAATCCAGAAAATTACAGTATGTGGGAGACACTTCTTCGTTTCCTAATTAAGTGGCAAGCATTGTCTTCACTCCCCAGCTGGTTTCTCAGAAACTGAAGTCGGCCTTCCATATAAATATAATTTCATTTTATGGGAAGTAAATGCTCCCCCCCCACATGCCTAAGCTTCTTTAGATGTAAGTGGCATGGTCACAAAGGCCTGACTCCCCAATTGAAACGTGAAACCAGGCTTTCCAAATGGCTTAATATTTAACTATTAACTATTAACACCAACAACTGCCTAAAATAAAAAGTCCTTGGCATAATAACCATTTTCACAAAACTAATTCCCTCAAATAGGCATGTCCTAATGGACCAGTAAAACTTGCCTTGTCGTGTCTGACTGCGGCATTACCGCCATTTAGAGTTGGCGGGGATTGGTAATCACTGCTCAGTGAAAGTGGGAGGGAGGGAGGCTTTATATAATAATACTTTATACGGTGCTTCCACGGGACCTTTCATCTGAGGATCTCAAAGCATTTGACAAACACTAATTAATACTCCTGACACTCCAGTGAGAGAGGTAAGTATCATTATCCCCATTTTACAGATGAGGAAACAGTGAGGTTAAGTTGGGTAACCCGGTGAGTCAGGGGCAGCACCGAGAGTTCCTGATTCTTAGCCTTGTGCTCATACAAGTTTTCCAAGGGGCTGCCATTGGAAAGATAAAAGGAAATTCCTCTGTTGCCCCCTTCTCCTCCTGCCTTCAATCTTTCCCAGCATCAGGGTCTTTTCCAACGAGTCAGCGCTCATACATTGCAATTATTTCTTACAATACATTGATTAGAACTCTTTAAAAATATAGTTATTTGAATTTGGCAGTGTAAAAATGTTTATGTTTTTTAGTTCTGTATTCCCACATCATGCAATCTATCTAAAAAACAAAAATATTTGTCACCAAGAAAAAAGAGATGTTAACAGAAAAGTTCATTCTTCCTGGTAAATTTTTAAAATCTCCCCTAAATTAATAGAAGGACCACAGCCTTCACTCTTCTTTCAGTCTTTACACATGGGGCACACAGAGGACCAGGCTCTCAGGATGTACTCAACAGGTGATTCTGGCGGTCAGGCTAAGATGCCAGTTTGGCCACAGTAACCGGGGGCGCCATGGCAACCATTCTGGAGGGTTTGTGAAGAGGAGCTCAGAAGACACACTCATCTAACACACAATTCCTGAACTTCATCCGTGCCTGTGACGGGCACCGTCACTGACAGGCGCCACCACTGACTGGCAACCGACACGGTGCTGGGATACTTCACTGCTTGTACTTTCGTATTTGTCCTTTTCTCTTCAGATTTTTGCACTGTCAGCAAAACTAGGGAAGGCTTGCAAAGACAGGAGGATATGGAGTCTCATCTAACACACAATTCCTGAACTTCATCCGTGCCTGTGACGGGCACCGTCACTGACAGGCGCCACCACTGACTGGCAACCGACACGGTGCTGGGATACTTCACTGCTTGTACTTTCGTATTTGTCCTTTTCTCTTCAGATTTTTGCACTGTCAGCAAAACTAGGGAAGGCTTGCAAAGACAGGAGGATATGGAGAAGCGGTCCTCTTTCATATGGGCTCTTTATCAGCACCTTCCCTGCGGAGCCCTCCCAGCATAGTGGAAGGGTGGGCCATCCAATTTCACAGTGAAATAAACACAGTTGAAAAAATTTAGCAAGGCGTTACCTCTCTGAAGTAGAGGATAAGATGATCTGTTCTTAAGAAATGTTAACAGTTCAGTCACTAAGTCATGTCCAGCTCTTTTCGATCCCATGGACTGCAGCACCCCAGGCTTCCCTGTCCTTCACTATCTCTTGCAATTTTCTCAGACTCATGTTCATCAAGGCAGTGATGCCACCCAGCCATCTCATCCTCTGTTGCCCCCTTTTCCTCCTTCAATCTTTCCCAGCATCAGGGTCTTTTCCAACGAGTCAGCGCTCATACATTGCAATTATTTCTTATAATACATTGATTAGAACTCTTTAAAAATACAGTTATTTGAATTTGGCAGTGTAAAAATGTTTATGTTTTAGTTCCGTACTCCCACATCATGCAATCTATCTAAAAAACAAAAATATTTGTCACCAAGAAAAAAGAGATGTTAATAGAAAAGTTCATTCTTCCTGGTGAATTTTTAAAATCTCCCCTAAATTAATAGAAGGACCACAGCCCTCATCAGGGTCTTTTCCAACGAGTCAGCGCTCATACATTGCAATTATTTCTTATAATACATTGATTAGAACTCTTTAAAAATACAGTTATTTGAATTTGGCAGTGTAAAAATGTTTATGTTTTAGTTCCGTACTCCCACATCATGCAATCTATCTAAAAAACAAAAATATTTGTCACCAAGAAAAAAGAGATGTTAATAGAAAAGTTCATTCTTCCTGGTGAATTTTTAAAATCTCCCCTAAATTAATAGAAGGACCACAGCCCTCACTCTTCTTTCAGTCTTTACACATGGGGCACACAGAGGACCAGGCTCTCAGGATGTACTCAACAGGTGATTCTGGCGGTCAGGCTAAGATGCCAGTTTGGCCACAGTAACCGGGGGCGCCATGGCAACCATTCTGGAGGGTTTGTGAAGAGGAGCTCAGAAGACACATTCATCTAACATACAATTCCTGAACTTCATCCGTGCCTGTGATGGGCACCATCATTGACAGGCGCCACCACTGACTGGCAACCGACACGGTGCTGGGATACTTCACTGCTTATACTTTTGTATCTGTCTTTTTCTCTTCAGATTTTTGCACTGTCAGCAAAACTAGGGAAGGCTTGTGAAGACCGGAGGATATGGAGAAACGGTCCTTTTTCATATGGGCTCTTTATCAGCACCTTCCCTGCGGAGCCCTCCCAGCATGGTGGAAGGGTGGGCCATCCAATTTCACAGTGAAATAAACACAGTTGAAAAAATTTAGCAAGGCGTTACCTTAGCCTTGTGGTTAAGTGTAGAAGATTTGCAGTCAGAAAATTTTCTTCTGAATCTTGTTTCTTTTTCTAAAAAAAAAAAAAAACCTGTCTTTTCTTTTATCCCCTGAGTCTTGGGAGGGAAGCAGTTTTCTCCTTCCTAGTCAGGGCTCAGCTCGTCCCCTGACTAAGCTCCAAAAGACAGAGTCTGGACTAGATTTGGTAGGTGTATCTTTATTTAAAAAAAAAAACAAAAAACTTTTTAAATAGGGGAATGACATGATTGAAATAAGATCTGGCAAAGATTAATTTGGTGATAGCCTGGCAAAGAGGACAGAGAAAAGAAAGACAAGCAGAGAGACTTGGATGCTGTTGCACTAGTTTACACAAGCACCTCCCTGAACATGAACATGAACGTTGGGAGTGGTCCAAGGAAAAGGAAGGAGGAAGTGGGAACAGGAGAGACTGAAGGAAAAATGGCTGGGGTTTGAAAAATCACTTAATGCTAAAGATAAAGGAAATATAGGAGGCTACAAGTAGTTTTCATAGAGGGATGGGGAGAAAAGGACAGGAACAGAGGCAATGTGTACTCTATTAAGTATTCTTATTTCTGAACCATATGAATATATTACCTTTTATAAAACAAGCAAAATTTCTGTGTCACTTTTTACAATTTTAAGAGTAACACCTATTCCTTTATGAAGGATCACCACAACAAGACTAGTACCGTTCGCCATCATACACTGTTACACAAATTTTTTTACTTGTGATGAAAATTTTTAAGATTTACTCTTTTAGCAACTTTCATTTATGCAATGTGTGTGTGAGTGTGTGTGAAGTCGCTCAGTCGTGTCCGACTCTTTGCGACCCTGTGGACTGTAGCCTACCAGGCTTCTCCGTCCATGGGATTCTCCAGGCAAGAATACCGGAGTGGGTTGCCATTTCCTTCTCCAGGGGATCTTCCCAACCCAGGGATCGAACCTGGGTCTCCCGCATTGGAGGCAGACGTTTAACCTCTGAGCTACCAGGGAAGCCCCTCATCTTATTAACTATAGACAAGCGTTGTATATTACATCCCGTGTGTGCTGAGTTACTCAGTCGTGTCTGACTCTTTGCAACCCCATGGACTGTAGCCCACCAGGCTCCTCTGTCCATGGGGATTCTCCAGGCAAGAATACTGGAGTGGGTTGCCATGTACTCCTCCTCCAGAGGATCTTCCCAACCCAGGGGTCGAACCCATGTCTCCTATGTTGGAGGAGGATTCTTTACCATCTGAGCCACCAGGGATTACATCCTCAGTTTTATAACTGGAACTTTGTATGGGTTGACCCCTTCACCCATTTCTCTCCCACCCCTCCCTTCTGCCAATCACCCATCTGTTCTCTGCCTATAAGCTTGGTTTGTTGGTTTTTTTTTTCTTTTCTCAATTTCACATACGAGTGAGACCACGCAGTATTTTTTTTCTTTGACTTGCACTTGTCATTTTGATAGATTTTGTCAAATTAACTCTAGTACAACAAAAGTAATTGTACTATTTTGAACTCCCAATAGGAATGTTTGTGAGATCCTGTTTCTATACTTGACCAATGGTTATTTTGTCCAACTTTTGTATTTAATTTAATCTAATAAAGTTAAAATGGTATTTATGTATAGCTTTAATCTATATTTTTTCTATTATGGAGGTAAATGGTATTTCTTCACATATTTAAGGACCATTTATATTTCTTTACGTGATGGTTCCTTTGTTCATTTTTCTAATGGATTCACTGAGTTTTTTCCTTCTCTTTTCTTTAAAGTAGGGAGGTTAGCAGTTTGTTTTTCCTTTTTTTTCATATAATTTTTTAAAAATATAATTTTAAAGAAAGAACATTCCATGAGCTCATGGAAAGAGCTCCTTCAGCTCAACTAATCTGTGGTGCAGAGAAAAATAACTTAAAAAATAAAAATTATTATTACATTTTGCTAATGTAAAGGAAAAAATAAAGATCACCTAAACTGGGGTATTTCCAGACAACACCTTGGCATGTATCCAGTGTTTTCTTCTGAGTTATATAAATAAATATAGTACACATATTCACATACTACATACATAGTATATATTGCATATGTATATTCATATATAATTATTTGGAAAAGCAATTTTCCAAGAAGTTCCAATTACTAAAAAAAGAAGATGTGACATTACAAGAGGCTGCTTAATACTCAAATGACAAAGATGGGATTAAAACTATCCTAACACAATGAGAGTGGTTAAAGTCATTAATATCAATTACAGCACTGGTGCTCAAATTTATCAAGAATTAGAAACACTTGGAAGGCTTGCAAAGCGACAGAGGCTGCCCCCCAAAACTTCCTTTTCACTAGGTCTGGGGTGAGTGGATGTGTATGTTAGTTGCTCAGTCATGTCCGACTCTTTGTGACCCCATGGGCTGTAGCCTGCCAGGTTCCTCTGTCCATGAGATTTTCCTAGACAAGGTACTGTAGTGGGTTGCCATTTCCTTCTGCAGGTAATCTTCCCAACCTAGGGATCAAACCCTGTTCTCCCACATTAAAGGCAACTCTTGACTATCTGAGTCACCTGGAAAGTGGGACTCTCCCGAATCTGCATTTCTCTGGAGCTTCCAGGTGGTGTTAATGGCATTGATCTGGGTGCCACACTGGAGGAGCCACCAAATTAGAGTAAAACCCACCTGAGTGCTTGAAGATTCAGATAAAATGACTACTGAAATTCAGGTGGATTAAAGATCAGCCAGAAATTCCTTATTTGATCCCTGTGGAAATGTTTCATAATGGTTTTATGTATTTATTTTTAAACTGTTGGCTGCGCTGGGTCATTGCTGCACCGTAGGCTTTCTCTAGTTGCAGAGAGGGAGGGGCTCCTCTTTGCTGTGGCCTCTCCTTGCAGTTGCTTCTCTTGTTGGTTGCTTCCTGGTGGCTCAGATGGTAAAGTGTCTGCCTGCAATGTGGGAGACCAGGGTTTGATCCCTGGGTTGGGAAGATCCCCTGGAAAAGGAAAGGGCAACCCACTCCAGTATCCTTGCTGGAGAATTCCATGGACAGAGGAGACTGATGGGCTACAGCCCATGGAGTCTCAAAGCATTGGACACAACTAAGCAACTTCACTTTCACTTTCTCTTGTTACTGGAAACAGGCTCTAGGCACGCATGCTTCAGGAGCTGCAGCATGCAGGCTCAGCAGCTGTGGCAGGCTTTGCTCCTCTGAGGCAGATGGGATCTTCCTGGACCAGGGATCAAACCTGTGCCCACTGTATTGGCAGGAAGATTCCACTGGACCACAAGGGAAGTCCTCCGAAAGGTTTTAATCCTTTGCCCGCCTAAGGGAGTGCAGTTTGCTAAGCCTAGCTGAGGGCTTGTTTGCTGAGTGAAGATGCCCTGCTGCAGGGCAATCCCTCTGAAGGGCACACGCTGCTCACTCAATTGCAGATGAGACCACAATTGAACAGGGAAGGCTTTGTTTCAGAGTCTAGAGAGGAGGGCTTTGTTTCAGAGTCTAGAAGCTACCAGGGAAGTTCATTTTAAATCCTACGTTCATGATGTCCACTTAACTTCCTTAACAAAAAAAAAAAAAAAAATTGTTCCAATGGCAGTTACCTTTTAGTGCAGTGCAGGGAGACAGACAGGAAGCCTATAAACCACAAATACATAATCATTTTGATCATACTACATTGAATGTTAACTATGGTCTTCATCGGAAGCATATCTGAGCAGGCGACATTAGTTAGAGACCTGCAGAGACTCTGGTGGACTCCTAGTGAAGCTTCTACTTGGGCCGTGGAAAGGGCTGTAAAGGGGCGAGATGGGGAGGAAGGAGAGGTGGCTACGGCAAAGAACATGGGCAAAAAAGTGGTACCATCCGGACCAGAGTAGAAGCAGTGGGCAAAGATGTAAAGCAATTGCAATCTATTTTGAAGGGCAGAATTGCTGAATCAGAAAGATGAAAAACAAGGCCATAGGTGGCCATATCCAAACAGAATCTGATTTTTTTTTTAATGATAAATGGCTCGTGTGCATTAAAAAAAAAAAAGGAAATTCCTTCTACATAGACTTTGGAGATGTGGTAGTCCCCAGACAGTCCTCCCTAAAGATATCTAGGCAAATTCCTGGAAGCTGAGAAGTGACCTTATTTTTCTTTGAAAATAATCTTGAGATCATCCGGACCTCATTGACAGTGGGCCCTAAGTCCAGGGACAAGTGTCCCTGTGAGAGGGAAGCAAAGGGGAATCTCACAGAAGGGGCGCAGGCAATGTGACTACCGAGATAGAGACTGGAGTGGTGTCCCCCAGACACCCTGGGAGCCCCCAAAAGCCGCAAGAGGCAGAAAAGGATTCCCCCCAGAGCCTCCAGAGGTAGAGGGGGCCACCAGCACCTCGATTCAGACTTTGGGCCTCCAGAAAACTGAGAAAATAAATTACTGTTGTTTTTTGAGTTACCCAAAAGTTTCGGAAATTGTTTACAGCAGCCATGGAAATGAATACAGGAGAGAGGAAAACGTTTCATGAATATTACTGCATTTAATTGTTCATAGGATGTTTCTTCACTCTCCCCTCACTAAAATATGCTCCATGAAGACAAGGATTCCTGTCTGTTGTATTATCACTGTAGAATAGCTCCATCATTCTAGAGTCTAGAAAAGTTCCAGGTACATTGGAGTCAGTCCATAGGTATTTGCTGAACAAATTAATGGCAGAAGATGTGATTTGAGATGTATTTGCTATATGAGACATAAAGGCTGGGTTGAGGAGAGGCGATTTAGGGACAGATCTTGAAAAAGAGGCAGAGGACAAGAGCCCTGAGCAGGGCGATTCTCAGTGGGGGAAATGGCAGCTCCTAGAGGAAGTGGGGTGGAAGATTCAGAACAGGTACCCTGAGGGTGAGTTCATTGAGCAGTGGGCAGTCGGGAGCACTGAGAGTTTTTACCAGGAGACTTACCTGATAAGAACGGTGTTAAGCATTTTATCTGTGCCCTCTAATTGCCACAGATATTGTTCTTTGGATGTGATTTGCTGGTGGGCTCTCCTTTTTCTAAGTCTTGCTGAAGTGAGCTCTAACTGTTCTTTATAAGTAGTCCTTATTTAATGCTAGCATAACTCCAAGGAGGAAATCTGTTGTTTTCCAGTTCTTTTGATCTAGCATTTATTCTACTTTCTCAACATTTTCATGCCATCCATGATCTCCTTGTATTTTTTCCTCAGCCACCCTAAATACCAGTTTCCTTCCATTTATTTATTTAATTTTTGGAAATTAATAAATGCTCTTTCCCCCAATTCCCTGTATCCAGTGCGGAGTCAGTTGTTTTGCCTTTGTCAGTTCTTTCAGTTACAAAACATGTGGATTTGCCATGGTTGATCACAACTGACCAGCAATATTTATATCACATTTCACCTCCAGGGCTTTTCCACATTTCTTTAAGACCTCTTTTGTGGGCTTCTTTTTTCCCCTTTTGCATGCAGCATATTCAAGTATCAATTATTTCTCACTTCAAACATATTTCCTATCATCTTTTTTCCCTTCTTAAATATTCCTTATTAGTTCTTCTTGAATTCCATTTCTTCCTCTTTCCACTGTGTTTCAGCTCTTTCTGAAACATCTCCCCAATTATGCAGGCTTTCCTGCCCTACTTGGACAGGAATCAGCCCTTTAGGATCTTAAAAAGGCATCAAAAGGACAAGAAGCGTGAATACTGTCCTCACTTGACACTTCATATTTATGCCCATAGCACAGTTCAAGGTTAATTTGCTTTTAATTTCTAAAATGTTTGTTTATTTGGGAACACCGGGTCTTAGCTGCAGCTCTCAGGATCTTCCATCTTCACTGCGGCATAAAAGGTCTTTTAGTTGCAGCATGTGGAATCTAGTTCCCTGACCAGGGATCGAATGAGGGCCTCCTGCATTGGGAGTACGGAATCTTAGCCACTAGACCACCAGGGAAATCCCTCTCATTTTTTAAATGTAGTTTTCACCTTTCACGTTTTTCTCCAAAGCTCTTGTTTTGAGGGGAGGATGAAGTTGAGAATGACACAAAGGCCAAATCCTTAAGTAATAAAGGAAGATTTGAAACATGCCTTCCCAGGTGGCACTAGTGGTAAGGAACCTGCCTGCAATGCAGGAGACGTAGGACACTGCAGGTTCGATCCCTGAGTTGGGAAGATCCCCTGGAGGAGAGCAGGATAACCCAATCCAGTATTCTTGCCTGGAGAATTCCCATGGACAGAGGAGCCTGGTGGGCTACAGTCCATGGGGTCACAAAGAGTCAGACAGGACTGAAGCAACTGAGCATGCACGCACATAAAGACTATGCCTTTTTAGAATGCAAGATTGAATTCAAATGATAACTTTGACACTAAGATGGTGTAAAGAGCCATTTAACAATGATTCAGCAACTTCCTTTTTGTCAGAAATAGAGGGAAGATGGCTCTATTTTCTTCCTTGAACCTGGACAGTACCAGTTAAGTGTGTGCTTGCCCAATAGGGAATTTTAATGCCAAGGTCACTCCTCCCGTTGTTAGGAAGAGAGGACTACTATCTTGGTGACTCTGCTGTTAAGTAAGAAAATCTCTGCTCCCCAGGGTATAGCAGGGCAGTGGTGGTTTACCAGAAGGCCAGATGCTCTCTCCTCCCATCAGTGGAGAAATCCTAGACCACATCTCCTTTCATAACAATAAAGAGAGAGTCTTCTCTGCTGACAAGGAAGACCAGAGGTTTAGTAAACCCTACAACGGATTCACTCCTTATGATCATCTGTGGAGAGTACAAGATGGTAGAGTACAAGAGGGTACAACTGGCACTTTGATCACCTGAAAGGGCTGCAGCATTCCTTCATCCTTCAAACCAAGACAGCTTTGTAACACTAAGCAATTAATTCTCAACTAGTATCCAATCAGACCTGAGTAGCAACCTTAATAAC
Organism: Oreotragus oreotragus; assembly: GCA_006410675.1. Classification (NCBI taxonomy): domain Eukaryota; kingdom Metazoa; phylum Chordata; class Mammalia; order Artiodactyla; family Bovidae; genus Oreotragus; species Oreotragus oreotragus. The sequence continues at coordinate 129,697 of SJYX01007517.1, forward strand.
AGAATCTTAGTAATAAGAATAGCTCTAATTTTTTACACATTTTCACTGTATTAGGCCTACACAAAGTGTTTTTACTGGTGTAGTTCAATTTCATTGTCAGTCACAATCACTGTATAAAATCAATACCCTTTTTATGGATAAAGAGCTAGTAATCTCTGGGACTTCCCTGGTGATTCAGTGGTTAATGCTTCAGCTTCCAATGCAGGGGGTGCAGGTTTGATCCCTTGTCTGGGAGCTAAGATTCCACATGCCTTTTGGTCAAAAAACAGAACATAAGAGAGAAGCATATTGCAACAAATTCAATAAAGACTTTAAAAACAGTCCACATAAAAAAAGAAGTCTTAAAAAAAAAGTTCATAATCTGAGAGGTTGAAAACATTCTCCAGTTGTCTTATTCCAAAACTTCTGCTCTGGTCTACTATGGTGTACTTACTCCAGCTTGAATTGCTATACAAATAGTTAATGTTTCTGGGATATTTATATCAAATATTGCTTAAAGGGATATTTGTATCAGACATTGCAATTGGCTGGGACTCATTTTTTCAATTCAGATTTTCTGGTGTGGTCTTTGTCGCAATAGCATTGATGCCCCATTTCTACTCAATGCCTTGGACCCAGCCCTCTACACAGTCAACATATGCACATTCTCAAGGGACATATAAATTAGGCCCAATATTGGTTATACATTTTATCCTCTACAAGGAAGGTTATGAAACAATTTTAAAATTTAAATGACTATAGTCATTTTGCAATCATAAACATTAATTTGTAGCATACACTGAAAGCAAAAAGTGCTATATAAATGCTAAATAATAACATTGTAAAGCACATATATTTTGTGATAATGAGTACTATATAAATGCTAAGTAGAATAAAACAGAAAATGTAGTGTTTTGAATTGGCTTATGAATGTATCAGGCTTCTTGTGTTCCATACATACAAAAAATTATACTTAAGCCTTGAGGCAAAAAGTCAAAATCAAATACTTATCTTTAAAAGAATTTTAGAGCTGTGCTAGTCATTATAATAGTGCAATTCTCTAAATCATGGTGTGTCTAGGGGAAAAGGACATTTTCTAGTTATCTATTATTGGGTAATAAATCATCCCAAACTTTGATGGGTTAAATCAACAAGCATTTTATTATGCTCATGACTCTATGGATTGCCAGGGCTCAGCTGGGAATTCTTCTGCTCGACATGGTTCAAACTGGACTGTAGTCATTTGGAGGCTCAGCAGGCTTGGAATACCCAAGATGGCTCATTTGCATGTCTTCTGGTTTGTACAAGCTGTTGACTGATTGTTCAGCTAAAGGTCAACTGGAGTGTCTCTGTTCTCCTACAGTGATCTCTCTATGAGACTAGGCCTCTCAGACCACGATGGCTGGGAACGTTCCAAGCAGACAAGCCCCAGTGTACAGGCAGCTTATTGAACCTCTGCATGCACCAAGCCTGCTAATGCGTCATTGGCCGATACAAGTCAAGAGACCAAGCCTAGAGTCAACATGGAAAAGGTCTACACACTGCATGAATATCCAGTGGGGTGGTTAAACAGGAGCAACCATTTGTAACAGTCCACCACAGACAGACCTATCATCAGCTTTGCCAATACTCTGATATCCTAGAATGGCATCAAAACAGATGACACCAGCACCATCATGGCAAAGAACTAGAATACAAACTTGCAGAGTATAAAGCAACCATTAGCCAGGTACAAGAGACCTCAGTCATGGCCTCTGTTAAATGACAATGCCAGGCTAGATGAGGCGTTGGTGACTGAAGAATGACAGCACTGAAGCGCTACTGATGAAGGACTTTTGCATCTGTAGCACTCCATGACCCTCCTGTATCACTTAGGAACACTACTTTGTACTATTTTGAACTCCCAATAGGAATGTTTGTGAGATCCTGTTTCTATACTTGACCAATGGTTATTTTGTCCAACTTTTGCATTTAATTTAATCTAATAAAGTTAAAATAGTATTTATGTATAGCTTTAATCTATATTTTTTCTATTATGGAGGTAAATGGTATCTCTTCACATATTTAAGGACCATTTATATTTCTTTACGTGATGGTTCCTTTGTTCATTTTTCTAATGGATTCACTGAGTTTTTTCCTTCTCTTTTCTTTAAAGTAGGGAGGTTAGCAGTTTGTTTTTCCTTTTTTTTATATAATTTTTTAAAAATATAATTTTAAAGAAAGAACATTCCATGAGCTCATGGAAAGAGCTCCTTCAGCTCAACTAATCTGTGGTGCAGAGAAAAATAACTTAAAAAATAAAAATTATTATTACATTTTGCTAATGTAAAGGAAAAAATAAAGATCACCTAAACTGGGGTATTTCCAGACAACACCTTGGCATGTATCCAGTGTTTTCTTCTGAGTTATATAAATAAATATAGTACACATATTCACATACTACATACATAGTATATATTGCATATGTATATTCATATATAATTATTTGGAAAAGCAATTTTCCAAGAAGTTCCAATTACTAAAAAAAGAAGATGTGACATTACAAGAGGCTGCTTAATACTCAAATGACAAAGATGGGATTAAAACTATCCTAACACAATGAGAGTGGTTAAAGTCATTAATATCAATTACAGCACTGGTGCTCAAATTTATCAAGAATTAGAAACACTTGGAAGGCTTGCAAAGCGACAGAGGCTGCCCCCCAAAACTTCCTTTTCACTAGGTCTGGGGTGAGTGGATGTGTATGTTAGTTGCTCAGTCATGTCCGACTCTTTGTGACCCCATGGGCTGTAGCCTGCCAGGTTCCTCTGTCCATGAGATTTTCCTAGACAAGGTACTGTAGTGGGTTGCCATTTCCTTCTGCAGGTAATCTTCCCAACCTAGGGATCAAACCCTGTTCTCCCACATTAAAGGCAACTCTTGACTATCTGAGTCACCTGGAAAGTGGGACTCTCCCGAATCTGCATTTCTCTGGAGCTNGGTACTGTAGTGGGTTGCCATTTCCTTCTGCAGGTAATCTTCCCAACCTAGGGATCAAACCCTGTTCTCCCACATTAAAGGCAACTCTTGACTATCTGAGTCACCTGGAAAGTGGGACTCTCCCGAATCTGCATTTCTCTGGAGCTTCCAGGTGGTGTTAATGGCATTGATCTGGGTGCCACACTGGAGGAGCCACCAAATTAGAGTAAAACCCACCTGAGTGCTTGAAGATTCAGATAAAATGACTACTGAAATTCAGGTGGATTAAAGATCAGCCAGAAATTCCTTATTTGATCCCTGTGGAAATGTTTCATAATGGTTTTATGTATTTATTTTTAAACTGTTGGCTGCGCTGGGTCATTGCTGCACCGTAGGCTTTCTCTAGTTGCAGAGAGGGAGGGGCTCCTCTTTGCTGTGGCCTCTCCTTGCAGTTGCTTCTCTTGTTGGTTGCTTCCTGGTGGCTCAGATGGTAAAGTGTCTGCCTGCAATGTGGGAGACCAGGGTTTGATCCCTGGGTTGGGAAGATCCCCTGGAAAAGGAAAGGGCAACCCACTCCAGTATCCTTGCTGGAGAATTCCATGGACAGAGGAGACTGATGGGCTACAGCCCATGGAGTCTCAAAGCATTGGACACAACTAAGCAACTTCACTTTCACTTTCTCTTGTTACTGGAAACAGGCTCTAGGCACGCATGCTTCAGGAGCTGCAGCATGCAGGCTCAGCAGCTGTGGCAGGCTTTGCTCCTCTGAGGCAGATGGGATCTTCCTGGACCAGGGATCAAACCTGTGCCCACTGTATTGGCAGGAAGATTCCACTGGACCACAAGGGAAGTCCTCCGAAAGGTTTTAATCCTTTGCCCGCCTAAGGGAGTGCAGTTTGCTAAGCCTAGCTGAGGGCTTGTTTGCTGAGTGAAGATGCCCTGCTGAAGGGCAATCCTTCTGAAGGGCACACGTTGCTCACTCAATTGCAGATGAGACCACAATTGAACAGGGAGGGCTTTGTTTCAGAGTCTAGAGGGGAGGGCTTTGTTTCAGAGTCTAGAAGCTACCAGGGAAGTTCATTTTAAATCCTACGTTCATGATGTCCACTTAACTTCCTTAACAAAAAAAAAAAAAAATTGTTCCAATAGCAGTTACCTTTTAGTGCAGTGCAGGGAGACAGACAGGAAGCCTATAAACCACAAATACATAATCATTTTGATCACGCTACATTGAATGTTAACTAGGGTCTTCATGGGAAGCATATCTGAGCAGGTGACATTAGTTAGAGACCTGCAGAGACTCTGGTGGACTCCTGGGGAAGCTTCTACTTGGGCCGTGGAACCACAGCTGTAAAGGGGTAAGATGGGGAGGAAGGACAGAGAGGTGGCTACGGCAAAGAACATGGGCAAAAAAGTGGTACCATCCGGACCAGAGTAGAAGCAGTGGGCAAAGACGTAAAGCAATTGCAATCTATTTTGAAGGGCAGAATTGCTGAATCAGAAAGATGAAAAACAAGGCCATAGGTGGCCATATCCAAACAGAATCTGATTTTTTTTTAAATGATAAATGGCTCGTGTACATTAAAAAAAAAAAGGAAATTCCTTCTACATAGACTTTGGAGATGTGGTAGTCCCCAGACAGTCCTCCCTAAAGATATCTAGGCAAATTCCTGGAAGCTGAGAAGTGACCTTATTTTTCTTTGAAAATAATCTTGAGATCATCCGGACCTCATTGACAGTGGGCCCTAAATCCAGGGACAAGTGTCCCTGTGAGAGGGAAGCAAAGGGGAATCTCACAGAAGGGGCGCAGGCAATGTGACTACCGAGATAGAGACTGGAGTGGTGTCTCCCAGGCACCCTGGGAGCCCCCAAAAGCCGCAAGAGGCAGAAAAGGATTCCCCCCAGAGCCTCCAGAGGTAGAGGGGGCCACCAGCACCTCGATTCAGACTTTGGGCCTCCAGAAAACTGAGAAAATAAATTACTGTTGTTTTTTGAGTTACCCAAAAGTTTTGAAAATTGTTTACAGCAGCCATGGAAATGAATACAGGAGAGAGGCAAACGTTTCATGAATATTACTGCATTTAATTATTCATAGGATGTTTCTTCACTCTCCCTTCACTAAAATATGCTCCATGAAGACAAGGATTCCTGTCTGTTGTATTATCACTGTAGAATAGCTCCATCATTCTAGAGTCTAGAAAAGTTCCAGGTACATTGGAGGCAGTCCATTGGTATTTGCTGAACAAATTAATGGCAGAAGATGTGATTTGAGATGTATTTGCTATATGAGACATAAAGGCTGGGGTGAGGAGAGGCGATTTAGGGACAGATCTTGAAAAAGAGGCAGAGGACAAGAGCCCTGAGCAGGGCGATTCTCAGTGGGGGAAATGGCAGCTCCTAGAGGAAGCAGGGTGGAAGATTCAGAACAGGTACCCTGAGGGTGGGTTCACTGAGCAGTGGGCAGTCGGGAGCACTGAGAGTTTTTACCAGGAGACTTACCTGATAAGAACGGTGTTAAGCATTTTATCTGTGCCCTCTAATTGCCACAGATATTGTTCTTTGGATGTGATTTGCTGGTGGGCTCTCCTTTTTCTAAGTCTTGCTGAAGTGAGCTCTCATTGTTCTTTATAAGTAGTCCTTATTTAATGCTAGCATAACTCCAAGGAGGAAATCTGTTGTTTTCCAGTTCTTTTGATCTAGCATTTATTCTACTTTCTCAACATTTTCATGCCATCCATGATCTCCTTGTATTTTTTCCTCAGCCACCCTAAATACCAGTTTCCTTCCATTTATTTATTTAATTTTTGGAAATTAATAAATGCTCTTTCCGCCAATTCCCTGTATCCAGTGCGGAGTCGGTTGTTTTGCCTTTGTCAGTTCTTTCAGTTACAAAACATGTGGATTTGCCATGGTTGATTACAACTGACCAGCAATATTTATATCATGTTTCACCTCCAGGGCTTTTCCACATTTCTTTAAGACCACTTTTGTGGGCTTCTTTTTTCCCCTTTTGCATGCAGCATATTCAAGTATCAATTATTTCTCACTTCAAACATATTTCCTATCATCTTTTTTCCCTTCTTAAATATTCCTTATTAGCTCTTCTTGAATTCCAGTTCTTCCTCTTTCCACTGTGTTTCAGCTCTTTCTGAAACATCTCCCCAATTATGCAGGCTTTCCTGCCCTACTTGGACAGGAATCAGCCCTTTAGGATCTTAAAAAGGCATCAAAAGGACAGGAAGCGTGAATACTGTCCTCACTTGACACTTCATATTTATGCCCATAGCACAGTTCAAGGTTAATTTGCTTTTAATTTCTAAAATGTTTGTTTATTTGGGAACACCGGGTCTTAGCTGCAGCTCTCAGGATCTTCCATCCTCACTGCGGCATAAGAGGTCTTTTAGTTGCAGCATGTGGAATCTAGTTCCCTGACCAGGGATCGAACGAGGGCCTCCTGCATTGGGAGTACGGAATCTTAGCCACTAGACCACCAGGGAAATCCCTCTCATTTTTTAAATGTAGTTTTCACCTTTCACGTTTTTCTCCAAAGCTCTTGTTTTGAGGGGAGGATGAAGTTGAGAATGACACAAAGGCCAAATCCTTAAGTAATAAAGGAAGATTTGAAACATGCCTTCCCAGGTGGCACTAGTGGTAAGGAACCTGCCTGCAATGCAGGAGACGTAGGACACTGCAGGTTCGATCCCTGAGTTGGGAAGATCCCCTGGAGGAGAGCAGGGTAACCCAATCCAGTATTCTTGCCTGGAGAATTCCCATGGACAGAGGAGCCTGGTGGGCTACAGTCCATGGGGTCACAAAGAGTCAGACAGGACTGAAGCAACTAAGCATGCACGCACATAAAGACTATGCCTTTTTAGAATGCAAGATTGAATTCAAATGATAACTTTGACACTAAGATGGTGTAAAGAGCCATTTAACAATGATTCAGCAACTTCCTTTTTGTCAGAAATAGAGGGAAGATGGCTCTATTTTCTTCCTTGAACCGGGACAGTACCAGTTAAGTGTGTGCTTGCCCAATAGGGAATTTTAATGCCAAGGTCACTCCTCCCGTTGTTAGGAAGAGAGGACTACTATCTTGGTGACTCTGCTGTTAAGTAAGAAAATCTCTGCTCCCCAGGGTATAGCAGGGCAGTGGTGGTTTACCAGAAGGCCAGATGCTCTCTCCTCCCATCAGTGGAGAAATCCTAGACCACATCTCCTTTCATAACAATAAAGAGAGAGTCTTCTCTGCTGACAAGGAAGACCAGAGGTTTAGTAAACCCTACAACGGATTCACTCCTTATGATCATCTGTGGAGAGTACAAGATGGTAGAGTACAAGAGGGTACAACTGGCACTTTGATCACCTGAAAGGGCTGCAGCATTCCTTCATCCTTCAAACCAAGACAGCTTTGTAACACTAAGCAATTAATTCTCAACTAGTATCCAATCAGACCTGAGTAGCAACCTTAATAACAGAATCTTAGTAATAAGAATAGCTCTAATTTTTTACACATTTTCACTGTATTAGGCCTACACAAAGTGTTTTTACTGGTGTAGTTCAATTTCATTGTCAGTCACAATCACTGTATAAAATCAATACCCTTTTTATGGATAAAGAGCTAGTAATCTCTGGGACTTCCCTGGTGATTCAGTGGTTAATGCTTCAGCTTCCAATGCAGGGGGTGCAGGTTTGATCCCTTGTCTGGGAGCTAAGATTCCACATGCCTTTTGGTCAAAAAACAGAACATAAGAGAGAAGCATATTGCAACAAATTCAATAAAGACTTTAAAAACAGTCCACATAAAAAAAGAAGTCTTAAAAAAAAAGTTCATAATCTGAGAGGTTGAAAACATTCTCCAGTTGTCTTATTCCAAAACTTCTGCTCTGGTCTACTATGGTGTACTTACTCCAGCTTGAATTGCTATACAAATAGTTAATGTTTCTGGGATATTTATATCAAATATTGCTTAAAGGGATATTTGTATCAGACATTGCAATTGGCTGGGACTCATTTTTTCAATTCAGATTTTCTGGTGTGGTCTTTGTCGCAATAGCATTGATGCCCCATTTCTACTCAATGCCTTGGACCCAGCCCTCTACACAGTCAACATATGCACATTCTCAAGGGACATATAAATTAGGCCCAATATTGGTTATACATTTTATCCTCTACAAGGAAGGTTATGAAACAATTTTAAAATTTAAATGACTATAGTCATTTTGCAATCATAAACATTAATTTGTAGCATACACTGAAAGCAAAAAGTGCTATATAAATGCTAAATAATAACATTGTAAAGCACATATATTTTGTGATAATGAGTACTATATAAATGCTAAGTAGAATAAAACAGAAAATGTAGTGTTTTGAATTGGCTTATGAATGTATCAGGCTTCTTGTGTTCCATACATACAAAAAATTATACTTAAGCCTTGAGGCAAAAAGTCAAAATCAAATACTTATCTTTAAAAGAATTTTAGAGCTGTGCTAGTCATTATAATAGTGCAATTCTCTAAATCATGGTGTGTCTAGGGGAAAAGGACATTTTCTAGTTATCTATTATTGGGTAATAAATCATCCCAAACTTTGATGGGTTAAATCAACAAGCATTTTATTATGCTCATGACTCTATGGATTGCCAGGGCTCAGCTGGGAATTCTTCTGCTCGACATGGTTCAAACTGGACTGTAGTCATTTGGAGGCTCAGCAGGCTTGGAATACCCAAGATGGCTCATTTGCATGTCTTCTGGTTTGTACAAGCTGTTGACTGATTGTTCAGCTAAAGGTCAACTGGAGTGTCTCTGTTCTCCTACAGTGATCTCTCTATGAGACTAGGCCTCTCAGACCACGATGGCTGGGAACGTTCCAAGCAGACAAGCCCCAGTGTACAGGCAGCTTATTGAACCTCTGCATGCACCAAGCCTGCTAATGCGTCATTGGCCGATACAAGTCAAGAGACCAAGCCTAGAGTCAACATGGAAAAGGTCTACACACTGCATGAATATCCAGTGGGGTGGTTAAACAGGAGCAACCATTTGTAACAGTCCACCACAGACAGACCTATCATCAGCTTTGCCAATACTCTGATATCCTAGAATGGCATCAAAACAGATGACACCAGCACCATCATGGCAAAGAACTAGAATACAAACTTGCAGAGTATAAAGCAACCATTAGCCAGGTACAAGAGACCTCAGTCATGGCCTCTGTTAAATGACAATGCCAGGCTAGATGAGGCGTTGGTGACTGAAGAATGACAGCACTGAAGCGCTACTGATGAAGGACTTTTGCATCTGTAGCACTCCATGACCCTCCTGTATCACTTAGGAACACTACATTCAGCTATAAGAAGCATTAAAGACAATCCCAGTGGCTTTAAAAAAATAGTCACTTATTTTTCTCACATAACAGGAAGTCCAAAAACAGATGATTACTCAAATTGGTTCTATAATTCACTAATGCAATTTAGGGCCTTTTCTGCATGGCCACAACATTGCTACCCCTGCTCCAGGTATTACGTCTGAGATCAAAGCAGAAAGGAGAGAGGGAGGAGCCAGCATCAACCCCTGTGGATGCAAAAGCTACCCTAGAAGTTCCAGCTAGCATTCTCTTACGTCTCCTTGGCCAGAATTGGTTACCCTAGCCACAAATGAGGCAGAGAAATGGAGTAGCAAGCTGGACACTTGGCTTACTTATTAAAGTATATCAATATATAATATTAATTATATTTTTATTAATATTAAATATATTAAAGTATAATGTTAATATTATATATATTAAAGTATATCCGCATGCTGTTAACAACACAGTTGAGGGACTTACATTGGTTGCAAAATTGGGACTTCCCTGGTGGTCCAGTGGTTAAGACTCTGCCCTTCCACTCTAGGAGCTACAGGTTCATTCCCTGGTTGGGGAACTAAGATCCTGTATGCTGTGTGGTGTGGCCAAAAACTAGAGAGTAAATTTTAAAAAACATAGTGTCTGTTACAACTGTGATTTTTAGAAATGACCCCAGAAAAAGGGGAAACCCTGACGTATCTGAGATAAAGCATTACAATCTTAATAGAATGAAGGCTTGAAAGCTAAATTAAGTTATTCTAAAGAAAAACAAACTTACATGCAACTATTATGATTAGATAATGTCTTTAAAGGGCTAGTCCCTGGCAATGAGCAAGTAAGTGTTAGCTGTTGTGGTAAAGATGATGTAATAGTGGCAGAGATGAAGATATTAATTACTATTACAACTGGCATGAGATAAATTAAGGTTTCCCCATTCATCCAACAAAAACTTACTGAGCTTTTTCTTTAAACAAGAACCTTTCCAATTCAAATTCCAGGAAACAAAGAGTTTAATGGGTGATTCATGTGATTAGGGAAAAATATAAGGTTGGACACAGTATTGAGAGAAAAGGGTATGTACTTTGGAAAGACAGCCCTAATAACTCAGAATGCAATTCATTCTCTGCAAGAATAAAACCGTGGGCATAGAAAACATCATGACCCCAATAGAAAGTTTTTTCACTGCATTAATAATTTCCATAAAAATAATGGTAAACTTTTGATTGGAAATACAGATACAAACGTAGAATTGAGGCAAGCGGGACTATTACTGTTTAAAAACGTCAGTGTTTCATTGTTCGGTGGTCTTGTTTGCTCTGTTTTGGTTTTTAGAGTCAGCAAATAACTAAAGCTGGTACGGAAAACCACACACACAAAAACTGCTTTGCCTGAATGTCTTCACTGTGGGGCGATGTCTGCTCTTTGTAATAAAAAAGGACACAGGTTGCTGTCAAGCTCAGGCAGGTCTCCCCTGTGCCAGCTCTAAGGGCCCCGAATGAAAACGGAAACCAGAACAGGAAGCGGAAGTCCTAAAAAGTGCACGGAAGTTCTCTGGGTGTAAGAGGACGTCACGGGTTGAAGAGAATGGGGCTGGAGTGGTGGGGAAGGTCAACAAAACAGATTCCGTGGAGGGACAGGGCAGAAAAGGAAACACAAACGATCGCTTGGAACGAGTCAGGAAAACCACAGAGAGAAGGTAGCTACGTGTTACTGAGAGCAAGATGAAAACCCTTCCTTAGATAGGAGAGCTTTGTCTGAAGTCTCCCCAAAGAGAAACGGAAGGAAGGAAAAGAGGCAAATGTTGGGGAGTGGAGGGGGGGAAGTAGAGGAAACCATCAATTAAGGGACCATGAGAAGCCAGTCTAGCAGAGTCTGCATCCCCGAGAAGGAGGAATACTGGAAAGAGCACACTGCTAGGCAGGGAGAAGCGATGCAAAGCCCAGGTGATCTTAAGAAGAGGAAGGCAAAACGAAATTTAGAGAGCTCTTTGAAATCATGAAATATGGGGAAAGAATAATTTTTACTAATTAAAGATGCAATCCAGTGTTAATATTTGATGAAAACATTCTGTCTAAAAGCTAATACTAAGTCTGCCATCCTAGAAGAGAAACCATGCAAGCTTCAGTACAGGGAATGAAGTTGTTCAAAAGTAGTTGTTCAAAATACCTAAGATGAGGTAAAGAAGATGTGGGATCATTCATCAGAACTACGAAAAAGAAAAGAATCTGATTTCAAATTCAACAACTCTTACTTCAGTTCCGACTATAACTCAGATCCCTCACACACAGGGAAAGGAACTGCACACGGGTCTGGGAAAATGATGATGAGTTGGAAGTAACCTAAAAGTAACCCTTGATCCATCAAATCTTTAGAGGCAGTTTGAAAGAGAATGGAATTAGTTATATATACATCTTAATAGCCTGGAACACGGGGGAAGGCAATGGCACCCCACCCCAGTACTCTTGCCTGGAAAATCCAATGGATGGAGTAGCCTGGTGGGCTGCAGTCCATGGGGTCGCTAACAGTCGGACAGACTGAGCGACTTCACTTTCACTTTTCTCTTTCATGCACTGGAGAAGGAAATGGCGGCCCACTCCAGTATTCTTGCCTGGAGAATCCCAGGGACGGGGGAGCCTGGTGGGCTGCTGTCTATGGGGTCACACAGAGTCGGACACGACTGAAGTGACTTAGCAGCAGCAGCAGCAGCAGCCTGGAACACAAGTATATAAAAGTAGGCCTGCAGAACTTGTAAAATGTGTTGACAAATAGTAATTAAGGTTGAAAAATGGGACTTAGGCTTCCTTTTCTAGTTATACTGTTCACTGAGAGTTTATTCATTCTTTTAGTTTTTCAAGCATCAACTAGGTATTTGAGGTCAATTCTGTACCAAGCCCTGGCCCAGGGGCTGGAGTTTAACAGTCAGGTAACAGAGTCTCTGCCAATGAGAAAACAGTCTCATGGGAAGGAATAGATACCTCAATACAGGAAAGGTAGGAAGGAAAGACAGTTTTGAGGTGTCTGCTATATGACAAGTGCTGCGCAATGTGTTAAGTACCAGCACGTATGACTTCATACACGATAACAGCTAAAGTCAGTTTCTTAAAAAGTGGAAAATTTGTCAGGGGCTCAGAACATTGTTCACTCTCAATATTTAACATGTTGGAAAATTCTCAAATGATGTTATCTTTAGTGATCTGTATGGAAGAGGTTTCACTGGGCAAAGGAGGAAAGTGGTCTAGCAGGATCTAACGGTCTAACCATCCTTCAGTGACAAAACTTGAAATTATGGAAATAGCAGAAGGGATCATGCAAACAATTCAAGCTACAATGTATAAGGACAAAGGGTGTTTTATTACATACATAATATTGTCATAGCTATACGTGTACTTGGGTGTCCCGGGTGGTGCTAGTGGTAAAGAACCTGACTGCCAAAGCAGGTGACATAGAGACATGGGTTCAGTCCCTGGGCTGGGAAGATTCCATGGAGGAGGGCAGGGAAACCCACTCCAGTATTCTTGCCTGGAGAATCCCATAGACAGAGGAGCCTAGTGGGCTATAGTCCATGGGGTCGCAAAGGGTCAGACACGACTGAAGCGACTGAGCTCATAAAGAAATAAAACAGATCACTTGCTAGACTGTAGTATGGGGGAATTGGTCCTATCGAATTCTAGTTTGTTTCTGAACTTATGGTTGCCCAAGGGAAGATGGAGGGAGGAGATAGTCGAGGAGTTTGGGATAGACATATACACACAGCCATATTTAAAATGGATAACCATTGAGGTCTTAATGCATATCACATTGAATTCTGTTCAATGTTATGTGGCAGCCCAGATGGGAGGAAAGTTTGGGGGAGAATGGATACATGTATATATATGGCTGAGTTCCTTTTGCTGTCCACCTGAAACTATCACAACATTGTTAATCTACTAAGTTGTTGTTGTTGTTTTTCAGTTGCTAAGTCATGTCCTACTCTTTATGAACCCCTGGACTGCAGCACGCCAGGCATCCCTGTCCTTCACTGTCTCCTGGAGTTTACTCAAACTCATGTCCATTGAGTTAGTGATGCTGTCTAACCATGTCATCGTCATAATCATTTATACTCCAATAAAAATAAATAAATCCTAGCTTGTCCCAGAATCTATGTATGCATATATCCTTTCCCCATATCAGGAACAAGAAATGAAAAGTACTGGCATAGACGTCTTTTAAGGTGAATGAAAGTTTAGGCGTGAGGTCAGTCCTCCAGGTGCTTGTCAAATATTAAGGGCAAGAAATCCTGCAAATACTGCTTGGTACTCCCTAGGACCCAGTTTTCATAGGGTTGCTATAGTCTGAAGTCCTCATGACTCGGTTAAGTGTGTGGTCTGGCGTAACACCATTCCAGGCTTGGTTCCCTCTCCAGATGTAACTGATTGGTGGGCTGAAGTCCGCTGGTCCTCCATGCAGTTTGGTAAACAAGGGCTTGCCTGTCACCCTTCATTATGCTTCTTCAAAGGATGGTTGCCACTTTACCTGGTAACAGCTTTCTTTCTGAGTGCTACTCAGGTGAAATAATCTTTCACCACCAAGGCTGCTATTTCCTTCACACAAGAAGAGACATTTATCTTGCCACTAATGGATAATTAATTTTAAAAATGTATATTATGACACAATCAGAAAAAAAAAAAGTCAAGCTGGACAATGGGCCTAAATGTCCCTTCTTCAAATTGACTCCTATTTAGCTCTTCCAATGTCATCCCAAACACAGATAACTTTTCTTTCATGAATTGTTCTCCTGAATGATTTATATGTGTCGTGTTATCTGAGGCTCTCTCCGTTCCCCCGGTGGATTTAGCCAGCCATCAGCTGCATAATTGTTAATTTTACCACTATAAAAGGTTCTGATGCAGAAGAGATAAGGTATTGGTGGAAGAATTAATTGAAATGTATCTCCCAATCACACTAGTCTCCCACTACTGGTTTCTCACACAAAAATTATACATTAGGTTTAAGGTTAAAATAAATTTACATCTTTGCCACTCAGAAAGCTTTGGGTCTAGTTGTAAAGGGAAATGTTAATTGTTTCTAACACTCATGAAGGTTTTTCACCCTGAGAACAATTCCAGGGACTATACAGGCCACGGTCCAATGCACATTTTCATAGGTTGGGAAGCTCCTACAGGCAGAAGAGGATAAGAGATAAGGTGGGAAGAGGAGTAATGAGAAAGGAAATGAGAGAGAGGAGAACGGAGGAAGATTGAGAAGACATCAGATAATATGAGTGATCTGTGACTAAATCTGCAACCCTCTTTTTACACCTCTCAATACTCGTTAGGATTTTCCAGACTTTCTATGCAGCCAAGCAAAGGCATATAAGCTAATTATACAGGCAACTTTTTTATCCCTACATTCCCTTTCTAAGACTGTGTAAGTGTACCCAGGGGATGATCTAAAAGACATTTGGGACAATTAAAATACTTGAAGTCATAGTAATAGAAAGGAAAAGCATGTTAAATGTAAGTTATTGGTGACTTTTGGTTTCCCATCTACAAATCTGAATGCTCCTCTCAAGTCAATCAAGCAACAAACCTCTGAGTATTTGGGATGTGGGCTTCCCAGGTGATGCAGTGGTAAAGAATCTGCCTGCCAATGCAGAAGGAGCAAGAGACTCAGGTTCGATCCCTGGGTGGGAAAGATCCCCTAAAGTAAGAAATGGCAACCCGCTCTAGTATTCTTGATTGGAAAATTCCATGGACAGAGGAACCCGGCCAGGGGGGAGCTACAGCCCATGGGGTCTCAAAGAGTCAGATGTAACTGAGTGACTAAGCATGCATGCACACACATATATGCCAGTGGAGGGTTTGGTCCATGGAGCTCATAGATGGGAGTGTAAGAATATTTCAAGAGAAGCTCGTTGTATTCACTCACTCACTCATTTCACTCAACATACATTTCACAAGCACCTACTAAGTGCCTGCCACTGAGCCAGCCACTGTGATTGGGCCACTACTCAGATAAACTGAGTCCTTGCCCCGAAGAAGCTCATAGAACAACTGTGCATAGAGGTAATAAGGAAACCATCACAGAGAGTAGTGTGGCTCAGCTGGTAAAGAATCCGCCTGCCATGCGGGAGACCTGGGTTCGATCCCTGGGTTGGGAAGATCCCCTGGAGAGGGAAAGACTACCCACTCCGTATTCTGGGCTGGAGAATTCCATGGACTGTATAGTCCATGGGGTTGCAGAGTCAGACACGACTGAGTGACTTTCACAGAGAGTAAGAAGCCCTGGCCACTATGGGAAGCCCGAGGGAGGGACAACAGGAACAGTTTCAACTCTTACTGTCATTGTTTTCAAATAAAAATGACACTGAATTTTACAAATCAGGCCAATCTCCAGGCACAGTTTCCTACATATCTAAACCTTCACCACTGCCCATTTCTGCCCAGCTTGCATTTCTAAATTGGCATACCTGTTTTTGGTAGACTATATAGCTAGATCCCCAAAACTGTAAGGAAGCGCTTTCAAAGCCCCCTTACCTTTAGCTGGATTTAACCAGTCCATCTAGTCTGTTTTTCTTAAACATGAAAGCTGGAAACTGCTAAGTGGTGAAGGGTATTATCACTTGAATGACATTTTATCGCTTAGTAAAATACTAAACATCTCGCTTTCATATTGCGTATTGAGTCTTCAGCAAACAAAAAGAGCATGCTCAAGTCTTTTTCTTTTTTTGGCCACACAGCAGATTCACGGATTATGTGCCTATAATTTTAGGACACAAAGGCTCAGCTTCTTAAAGCCCAAAGAAATGCCAACTGATCTGTGAACATACTTATATATTACGTATTGTATTGAGACATGAGTGTCATCCAAGCCTTCCTATAATGAGGCTCAAAGATGGCCTATCTGGGGTCAGGAATGGGGAAATTTTACTCATTACTGTTGGTAGAATATAATTCCTCCTTCACAGCAATCTGTGGCTCTAATTGCATTTTCTTTTTAAAGCTCAGTGTAGGTAGGTAGATCTATAGACAGAATTACAATACAGGGATTGAGAACCAATGATTTTCTAAGCCAGAAATATTAGGTATTTAATTTTACTTTTTAAATCCATGCTATGGTGGGCTCTTATGAATACAATAGAGAAAAGAGTTATGTCCTAATCAGTTTATAAGATAGTACAGAGAAAATGGATAATAGACCAACCAGATGTATAAATACTATAATACAAAGAAACCTAATCTACTGCAAAGCTGTAATTTAATCCTTCTATAACACAAGAGTATTGAAAATGGGCTTATGAATAGCTAAAGAATGAATAAACTGAACTTCATAGCTTTGGCTAAGTTAAAAATGTTCAATCTTAACTTACAGCTTTTACAAATTAGTATTTAATTTTACATAAAGAGAAATCATGGATTATACTGGAAGAAGAGATTATTTATAAATAGCAACCTAAATATCTAAAAATATCTTCATGTCAGCAAGGGTGAAAATGATTTGTCCAGCCATTGGGATCTGGGTGCATATGTATATTTGTCTAAAAAAGGGTAAAAATGAATGACTATAATGTGAAATAGCAAAATGTCGCCTTTTAATATTTTGCTTTGTTATGTGAATTACAATAATAGATAGCCAAGGTTATATTTATAAAATAATATCTACAAAAGAAGGTAACCTTGCAATCAATGAAAATACTAATTGACTTTCTTCTTTTTAAGAGTAATGAAAAGCTGGGCTGTGAACACAATGAGCCTTTAGAATAGGTGAATAACATAAAGAGAAGTCTGCTATGACTTAAGAAAGATTATCTTTGAATCAAACCCAATGTTTGCAATTTATGCAATCTTTTGTTAGTGAGTTTTGAGTTACTCTCTCTAAAATTCCATTCCACACTAACGATACTTTATTTTCCTCATGTTTCTAGTCTCCACTGGTCTTCTCATTGTTTACCCACAGTCTCTCGACTCTCCTCTTCTTTTTAGCCTTCCTTGATTCTCCTTCATCCTTTAACCTCCCTTCCACCCCATGCTGCTGCTAAGTCGCTTCAGTCGTGTCCGACTCTGTGCGACGCCATAGACAGCAGCCCACCAGGCTCCCCCGTCCCTGGGATTCTCCAGGCAAGAACACCGGAGTGGGTTGCCATTTTCTTCTCCAATGCATGGAAGTGAAAAGTGAAAGTGAAGTCACTCAGCCGTGTCCGACTCTTGGCGACACCATGGACTGCAGCCTACCAGGCTCCTCCATCCATGGGATTTTCCAGGCAAGAGTACTGGAGTGGGGTGCCACTGCCTTCTCCATAACTGAATGAAATTCTAACAAACACCATCTCATCAGCTTCCAATAACACTGGGCTTCCTGGTATGCAGATTAAAACCCTGTGTCCAAACATACTGGAAACATATGAAAAGTAGATAGGGAGAAGGTTGCCAAAAGGAAAGGTGAGTCTGAATTGCACTTGCTGGCTTTCCTATGATCTCTCTCTCTCAGCTCCCTATAAATAAGGAGATTCGGGTATGTTTTGTTTTACCTGTGTATTCCCAGTAGCATATATATATATATATATATACATATATATATACATATATTATACATTATAGTTATTTGATCAATAATGATGTACCTATGGAAGCCAATCAAGTGAAAATAAAACATCTCAGCTGTTGCATTGGTTTCCAAACTTGCTGGATAATATAATGGAAGAGTTCATGGTCCAAAAACTTCTCATATGGAATAAAAACATAAATGCTAACTGCATCAGAAATAGAACCCGGCTATAAAAGTGGGATAAATACATGCAATATACATTGGAATAAAACATTTATATGTTTATGATGGCGATAAAGGAGGCAATAGATAAGGGTTTTGGTCACTGCAGATCAGTCATGTTCTATGTTCAGTACATAAGTGACTCCTGACATATCAAATCTAAATATGCTATCACTTTAGCAGGAGATCCATTTGATATTTCTATATATGAATGTGTTTCAGAGACCATTTACCTTGCATTCTTATTCGCTTACATATTTTTCTCAGCAGTCTAAAGAGGGACTTCAATGTCATCAAAACACAGTGACAACTGATATACCAAAATGATTTGGTAAAATTTGGATTACTAAAGGGTAGCATGGTTAAACATTATCAACTGTGGATTTTTTAAAAGTCTGAATATCCTCATGGAAATTGAAGAAAAAAGGAAGGTTATAAACTCAACCTTTGGCAATGTACCCAAATCATTTTACCAAAATTATTTTGCAGAATATAAAAATACCCTTCAAGCTGCTGTAATTGGGTCTCAAAAATAATACAATACTAACTGAAGTCTAATTTAAGTGACTATATGATGGCAAGTGACTTCCCTGGTGGCTCAGCAGTAAAGAATCTGCCTGCCAATGAAGGAAACATGGGTTGGATCCCTGGGTCGGGAAGATCCCCTCAAAAAGGAAATGGCAACCCATTCCAGTATTCTTCCCTGGGAAATCCCACGGACAGAGGAGTCTGGAGGGCTACAGTCCATGGGGTCACAAAGAGTCAAATATGGCTTAAGGACTAAACAACAACAATATGATGGCAAAGTGCATAATATTTGGGATGCGAATAGGCAAAATAATTTTATTTATCAGACATTTAAAGATATAAAATTAAAAATAGGACAAGAATGTGGTTATTTCAGCAGACTGTCACTTCCACTTCCTCTCCAAACCAACCAACCAAGAAATAAGCAGCATGAAAAAAATAAACAAGCAACATGAAAACAAGGGGGAAGAAACGTGTTTAGATTAAAAGACCCGAAAGAGACAGGAATCATATGTAATGTGCAGGACTCATCGGGATACTGATTTGAGCTGCTGCTGCTGCTGCTGCTGCTGCTGCTAAGTCACTTCAGTCGTGTCCGACTCTGTGTGACCCCATAGACGGCATCCCACCAGGCTCCCCCATCCCTGGGATTCTCCAGGCAAGAATACTGGAGTGGGTTGCCATTTCCTTCTCCAAGGCATGAAAGAGAAAAGTGAAAGTGAAGTCGCTCAGTCTGTCCGACTGGTAGCCACCCCATGGACTGCAGCCCATCAGGCTACTCCGTCCATTGGATTTTCCAGGCAAGAGTACTGGGGTGGGGTGCCATTGCCTTACCCGGATTTGAGCTAAATCAGCAATTTTAAAAAAATTTAGTGGAAAATGCATATAGGACTTCCCTGGCAGTGCAGTAGATAAGAATGCACTTGCCAATGCAGAGGACATGGGTTTGATTCCTGGCCTGGGGAGATTCCACTTGCCTCAGAACAACTAAGCTGGAGTACCACAATGGCTGAAGCCCATACTCGAGAGCGGGTTCTCTGCAGCAAGAGAAGCCATTCCAATAAGAAGCCCATGCATCACAATAAAGAGCAACCCCTGCTCACTGCAGCTAGAGAAAAGCCCACGTGCAGCAATGAAGACCCAGTCCAACATAAATCCATTAAATTAAATATATATATATCATAAACAAAACTTCAAGGTGCATTTCAACCAACACGCTTAACACTTTGCTGCTTTGCTTGCTAATATGCAAACGTGTAGACATATACACAAAACTGCTCACCTTTTATGCAATAGTCCCTGTTAACAGGCTTCAAGAGGAGGCAGTTCTCATCGGGGTTAGAGGTACAGACTTTTAAGACAGACTCACAGCCTCCCAAGTGCCGGTTCCCTCCATACTGATCATATGGCTCCAGAGTTTGTGGGGCTTATTCATTTCATCTCTCTGAGTCTGTTTTCTCACCTGTGAAATGAGAATAACACTGTTCAACCTTATTGAGGTGTTGAGTGAATTTACTGTAACTGGTGCTTGTACAGGTTTCAGCCCAGGGACTAAGACTCAGCTGGAGCCACACAGTAGATGGTCAGTGAACTAGTTTCCTAATTCTGCTGTAACAAATTACCACAAACTTTGGCTAAAACAACACAGATGGGGAGGTCAGAAGTCTGAAATTAGTCATATGGGGCTTGGGCTCAATCGAGGTGTCAGAAGGTCTGCTTTTCTTCTGGAGGCAATAAGAAGGCTCTTGCTTTTTCCAATTTCTAGAAGCCACCTGTACTTCTCGACTCCTGTCCCTATAGCCCCGCAACTTCTGCCCCATGGCCACATCTCCTCTGACTCTGATCCCCCTACTTCCTCCGTAGGACTGTGTGATTACACTTGAGCCAGTGTCAGTCGCGGAGTCGTGTCCGACTCTTTGAGACCCCACGAACTGTAGCCTACCAGGCTCCTCTGTCCATGGGATTCTCCATGCAAGAATACTGGAGTGGGTAGCCATTCCCTTCTCCAGGGGATCTTCCTGACCCAAGGATCAAACTTGGGTCTCAACGCACTGCAGGTGGATTCTTTACTGTCTGAGCCACCAGGGAAGACCTGGTGGACTCCAGGGGAAACACTAGCCCCACCCAGATAAACCAGAACAATCCCTCTATCTCAAAGGTCTTAACTTAATCACATCTACAAAGCCTTTTTTCCAACATAAGGTAACATATCCACAGGTTCCTGGGAATAAGCTTTGGATGTCATCGAGGGTGAGTGTGAATGTGGTCACCACAGTCAGAACTGTGGACATCATCAGCTTCTCGGCTTTATTACAGAAGGTGACATCTTTGTTTTTATTTTCTTCTCTATATGAGAAGGACAGAACGCAAACATTTACCATCACTCCTCAGGAGATCTGTCCTCAAGGAAAGGAGAATTGGTCTTTCAGTTGTTAATGATTCAGGCTCCAGTTCTCAGGGACCAGGAACATTTACTGCGGATGATTGCAAGAAAGGACAGAGCTGCAGCAGGATTTGAGAGATTTTGAAAAGCCAGTGGCAGAAAGGAGTCCCCTCAGGTTGGGGGGGAGGATGAGCAGCAGAAAGGAGAAGGACCCATGAGTCCTGGGACAGCAAGGTTGCCAGGAACATGGTCCCCTATAAGCCTGTTATTTACCTGATGATCTCAGTTCCATATCAGCCTTCTATATTTTGACCTATGATGCAAGAACTAGGACTCTAAAATTTCATTTCCCAGACTCCTTTGTCATCTGGCATCCTTGCTGTGCTCTGACACAGGAGGGCTCTAGGGGCAGATTAAAAGAGGGAAGGAGGGGGGTAAAAAAATCCACCTTCCTTTTTTGGGGTCTTGTCTGCATGACCCCAACAACAGCAGTTGGCCTCCGTNTGGTAAAGAATCCGCCTGCCATGCGGGAGACCTGGGTTCGATCCCTGGGTTGGGAAGATCCCCTGGAGAGGGAAAGACTACCCACTCCGTATTCTGGGCTGGAGAATTCCATGGACTGTATAGTCCATGGGGTTGCAGAGTCAGACACGACTGAGTGACTTTCACAGAGAGTAAGAAGCCCTGGCCACTATGGGAAGCCCGAGGGAGGGACAACAGGAACAGTTTCAACTCTTACTGTCATTGTTTTCAAATAAAAATGACACTGAATTTTACAAATCAGGCCAATCTCCAGGCACAGTTTCCTACATATCTAAACCTTCACCACTGCCCATTTCTGCCCAGCTTGCATTTCTAAATTGGCATACCTGTTTTTGGTAGACTATATAGCTAGATCCCCAAAACTGTAAGGAAGCGCTTTCAAAGCCCCCTTACCTTTAGCTGGATTTAACCAGTCCATCTAGTCTGTTTTTCTTAAACATGAAAGCTGGAAACTGCTAAGTGGTGAAGGGTATTATCACTTGAATGACATTTTATCGCTTAGTAAAATACTAAACATCTCGCTTTCATATTGCGTATTGAGTCTTCAGCAAACAAAAAGAGCATGCTCAAGTCTTTTTCTTTTTTTGGCCACACAGCAGATTCACGGATTATGTGCCTATAATTTTAGGACACAAAGGCTCAGCTTCTTAAAGCCCAAAGAAATGCCAACTGATCTGTGAACATACTTATATATTACGTATTGTATTGAGACATGAGTGTCATCCAAGCCTTCCTATAATGAGGCTCAAAGATGGCCTATCTGGGGTCAGGAATGGGGAAATTTTACTCATTACTGTTGGTAGAATATAATTCCTCCTTCACAGCAATCTGTGGCTCTAATTGCATTTTCTTTTTAAAGCTCAGTGTAGGTAGGTAGATCTATAGACAGAATTACAATACAGGGATTGAGAACCAATGATTTTCTAAGCCAGAAATATTAGGTATTTAATTTTACTTTTTAAATCCATGCTATGGTGGGCTCTTATGAATACAATAGAGAAAAGAGTTATGTCCTAATCAGTTTATAAGATAGTACAGAGAAAATGGATAATAGACCAACCAGATGTATAAATACTATAATACAAAGAAACCTAATCTACTGCAAAGCTGTAATTTAATCCTTCTATAACACAAGAGTATTGAAAATGGGCTTATGAATAGCTAAAGAATGAATAAACTGAACTTCATAGCTTTGGCTAAGTTAAAAATGTTCAATCTTAACTTACAGCTTTTACAGATTAGTATTTAATTTTACATAAAGAGAAATCATGGATTATACTGGAAGAAGAGATTATTTATAAATAGCAACCTAAATATCTAAAAATATCTTCATGTCAGCAAGGGTGAAAATGATTTGTCCAGCCATTGGGATCTGGGTGCATATGTATATTTGTCTAAAAAAGGGTAAAAATGAATGACTATAATGTGAAATAGCAAAATGTCGCCTTTTAATATTTTGCTTTGTTATGTGAATTACAATAATAGATAGCCAAGGTTATATTTATAAAATAATATCTACAAAAGAAGGTAACCTTGCAATCAATGAAAATACTAATTGACTTTCTTCTTTTTAAGAGTAATGAAAAGCTGGGCTGTGAACACAATGAGCCTTTAGAATAGGTGAATAACATAAAGAGAAGTCTGCTATGACTTAAGAAAGATTATCTTTGAATCAAACCCAATGTTTGCAATTTATGCAATCTTTTGTTAGTGAGTTTTGAGTTACTCTCTCTAAAATTCCATTCCACACTAACGATACTTTATTTTCCTCATGTTTCTAGTCTCCACTGGTCTTCTCATTGTTTACCCACAGTCTCTCGACTCTCCTCTTCTTTTTAGCCTTCCTTGATTCTCCTTCATCCTTTAACCTCCCTTCCACCCCATGCTGCTGCTAAGTCGCTTCAGTCGTGTCCGACTCTGTGCGACGCCATAGACAGCAGCCCACCAGGCTCCCCCGTCCCTGGGATTCTCCAGGCAAGAACACCGGAGTGGGTTGCCATTTTCTTCTCCAATGCATGGAAGTGAAAAGTGAAAGTGAAGTCACTCAGCCGTGTCCGACTCTTGGCGACACCATGGACTGCAGCCTACCAGGCTCCTCCATCCATGGGATTTTCCAGGCAAGAGTACTGGAGTGGGGTGCCACTGCCTTCTCCATAACTGAATGAAATTCTAACAAACACCATCTCATCAGCTTCCAATAACACTGGGCTTCCTGGTATGCAGATTAAAACCCTGTGTCCAAACATACTGGAAACATATGAAAAGTAGATAGGGAGAAGGTTGCCAAAAGGAAAGGTGAGTCTGAATTGCACTTGCTGGCTTTCCTATGATCTCTCTCTCTCAGCTCCCTATAAATAAGGAGATTCGGGTATGTTTTGTTTTACCTGTGTATTCCCAGTAGCATATATATATATATATATATACATATATATATACATATATTATACATTATAGTTATTTGATCAATAATGATGTACCTATGGAAGCCAATCAAGTGAAAATAAAACATCTCAGCTGTTGCATTGGTTTCCAAACTTGCTGGATAATATAATGGAAGAGTTCATGGTCCAAAAACTTCTCATATGGAATAAAAACATAAATGCTAACTGCATCAGAAATAGAACCCGGCTATAAAAGTGGGATAAATACATGCAATATACATTGGAATAAAACATTTATATGTTTATGATGGCGATAAAGGAGGCAATAGATAAGGGTTTTGGTCACTGCAGATCAGTCATGTTCTATGTTCAGTACATAAGTGACTCCTGACATATCAAATCTAAATATGCTATCACTTTAGCAGGAGATCCATTTGATATTTCTATATATGAATGTGTTTCAGAGACCATTTACCTTGCATTCTTATTCGCTTACATATTTTTCTCAGCAGTCTAAAGAGGGACTTCAATGTCATCAAAACACAGTGACAACTGATATACCAAAATGATTTGGTAAAATTTGGATTACTAAAGGGTAGCATGGTTAAACATTATCAACTGTGGATTTTTTAAAAGTCTGAATATCCTCATGGAAATTGAAGAAAAAAGGAAGGTTATAAACTCAACCTTTGGCAATGTACCCAAATCATTTTACCAAAATTATTTTGCAGAATATAAAAATACCCTTCAAGCTGCTGTAATTGGGTCTCAAAAATAATACAATACTAACTGAAGTCTAATTTAAGTGACTATATGATGGCAAGTGACTTCCCTGGTGGCTCAGCAGTAAAGAATCTGCCTGCCAATGAAGGAAACATGGGTTGGATCCCTGGGTCGGGAAGATCCCCTCAAAAAGGAAATGGCAACCCATTCCAGTATTCTTCCCTGGGAAATCCCACGGACAGAGGAGTCTGGAGGGCTACAGTCCATGGGGTCACAAAGAGTCAAATATGGCTTAAGGACTAAACAACAACAATATGATGGCAAAGTGCATAATATTTGGGATGCGAATAGGCAAAATAATTTTATTTATCAGACATTTAAAGATATAAAATTAAAAATAGGACAAGAATGTGGTTATTTCAGCAGATTGTCACTTCCACTTCCTCTCCAAACCAACCAACCAAGAAATAAGCAGCATGAAAAAAATAAACAAGCAACATGAAAACAAGGGGGAAGAAACGTGTTTAGATTAAAAGACCCGAAAGAGACAGGAATCATATGTAATGTGCAGGACTCATCGGGATACTGATTTGAGCTGCTGCTGCTGCTGCTGCTGCTGCTGCTAAGTCACTTCAGTCGTGTCCGACTCTGTGTGACCCCATAGACGGCATCCCACCAGGCTCCCCCATCCCTGGGATTCTCCAGGCAAGAATACTGGAGTGGGTTGCCATTTCCTTCTCCAAGGCATGAAAGAGAAAAGTGAAAGTGAAGTCGCTCAGTCTGTCCGACTGGTAGCCACCCCATGGACTGCAGCCCATCAGGCTACTCCGTCCATTGGATTTTCCAGGCAAGAGTACTGGGGTGGGGTGCCATTGCCTTACCCGGATTTGAGCTAAATCAGCAATTTTAAAAAAATTTAGTGGAAAATGCATATAGGACTTCCCTGGCAGTGCAGTAGATAAGAATGCACTTGCCAATGCAGAGGACATGGGTTTGATTCCTGGCCTGGGGAGATTCCACTTGCCTCAGAACAACTAAGCTGGAGTACCACAATGGCTGAAGCCCATACTCGAGAGCGGGTTCTCTGCAGCAAGAGAAGCCATTCCAATAAGAAGCCCATGCATCACAATAAAGAGCAACCCCTGCTCACTGCAGCTAGAGAAAAGCCCACGTGCAGCAATGAAGACCCAGTCCAACATAAATCCATTAAATTAAATATATATATATCATAAACAAAACTTCAAGGTGCATTTCAACCAACACGCTTAACACTTTGCTGCTTTGCTTGCTAATATGCAAACGTGTAGACATATACACAAAACTGCTCACCTTTTATGCAATAGTCCCTGTTAACAGGCTTCAAGAGGAGGCAGTTCTCATCGGGGTTAGAGGTACAGACTTTTAAGACAGACTCACAGCCTCCCAAGTGCCGGTTCCCTCCATACTGATCATATGGCTCCAGAGTTTGTGGGGCTTATTCATTTCATCTCTCTGAGTCTGTTTTCTCACCTGTGAAATGAGAATAACACTGTTCAACCTTATTGAGGTGTTGAGTGAATTTACTGTAACTGGTGCTTGTACAGGTTTCAGCCCAGGGACTAAGACTCAGCTGGAGCCACACAGTAGATGGTCAGTGAACTAGTTTCCTAATTCTGCTGTAACAAATTACCACAAACTTTGGCTAAAACAACACAGATGGGGAGGTCAGAAGTCTGAAATTAGTCATATGGGGCTTGGGCTCAATCGAGGTGTCAGAAGGTCTGCTTTTCTTCTGGAGGCAATAAGAAGGCTCTTGCTTTTTCCAATTTCTAGAAGCCACCTGTACTTCTCGACTCCTGTCCCTATAGCCCCGCAACTTCTGCCCCATGGCCACATCTCCTCTGACTCTGATCCCCCTACTTCCTCCGTAGGACTGTGTGATTACACTTGAGCCAGTGTCAGTCGCGGAGTCGTGTCCGACTCTTTGAGACCCCACGAACTGTAGCCTACCAGGCTCCTCTGTCCATGGGATTCTCCATGCAAGAATACTGGAGTATTAGTCATATGGGGCTTGGGCTCAATCGAGGTGTCAGAAGGTCTGCTTTTCTTCTGGAGGCAATAAGAAGGCTCTTGCTTTTTCCAATTTCTAGAAGCCACCTGTACTTCTCGACTCCTGTCCCTATAGCCCCGCAACTTCTGCCCCATGGCCACATCTCCTCTGACTCTGATCCCCCTACTTCCTCCGTAGGACTGTGTGATTACACTTGAGCCAGTGTCAGTCGCAGAGTCGTGTCCGACTCTTTGAGACCCCACGAACTGTAGCCTACCAGGCTCCTCTGTCCATGGGATTCTCCATGCAAGAATACTGGAGCGGGTAGCCATTCCCTTCTCCAGGGGATCTTCCTGACCCAAGGATCAAACTTGGGTCTCAACGCACTGCAGGTGGATTCTTTACTGTCTGAGCCACCAGGGAAGACCTGGTGGACTCCAGGGGAAACACTAGCCCCACCCAGATAAACCAGAACAATCCCTCTATCTCAAAGGTCTTAACTTAATCACATCTACAAAGCCTTTTTTCCAACATAAGGTAACATATCCACAGGTTCCTGGGAATAAGCTTTGGATGTCATCGAGGGCGAGTGTGAATGTGGTCACCACAGTCAGAACTGTGGACATCATCAGCTTCTCGGCTTTATTACAGAAGGTGACATCTTTGTTTTTATTTTCTTCTCTATATAAGAAGGACAGAACGCAAACATTTACCATCACTCCTCAGGAGATCTGTCCTCAAGGAAAGGAGAATTGGTCTTTCAGTTGTTAATGATTCAGGCTCCAGTTCTCAGGGACCAGGAACATTTACTGCGGATGATTGCAAGAAAGGACAGAGCTGCAGCAGGATTTGAGAGATTTTGAAAAGCCAGTGGCAGAAAGGAGTCCCCTCAGGTTGGGGGGGAGGATGAGCAGCAGAAAGGAGAAGGACCCATGAGTCCTGGGACAGCAAGGTTGCCAGGAACATGGTCCCCTATAAGCCTGTTATTTACCTGATGATCTCAGTTCCATATCAGCCTTCTATATTTTGACCTATGATGCAAGAACTAGGACTCTAAAATTTCATTTCCCAGACTCCTTTGTCATCTGGCATCCTTGCTGTGCTCTGACACAGGAGGGCTCTAGGGGCAGATTAAAAGAGTGAAGGAGGGGGGTAAAAAAATCCACCTTCCTTTTTTGGGGTCTTGTCTGCATGACCCCAACAACAGCAGTTGGCCTCCGCTTCCACATTCTTTTTATGTAACCGGCATCAGCCTCATCATTCCAAGGTTCCACTATCATTCCAAGGTTCACGTTCCAAGGTACGTGTTATCTCCTACTTAGAAATCTAAGAACAGATTCTGCCAGACCCTTTCCAGGCTTCTAGATCCTGGGACACCCATTCTCCTTTTATTTTTCTATTGCTAGAGGTGGTGGTGGCTTCCTGTATTATCTCCGGTTACTCTGATTTCTATTTGCTTTTCCAGTCTTTCATCACCTGTGAAACAAATTCCATATCAAATTCCTTTTATTTGAACAACCTAGTGTGGCTTCTGTTTACCTGATGAGACCTAACTGATATCCAAGTCCCATACTTGACTCAGATCCCTGAATCCCAGACACTGCATGGAAGTCACGGAAGGATCCAAAGGGTTGACTGGCACTGCAGGAATTTGATGAGCACCCCCAGAACAAGTGATGTTCACGTTCTGTCACTCTGTCCTCAAAGCCAAGGTCAAATTCATTCACGGAAAATAAAGAGAATCAGCAGATCTTTCACACCTAAGCACACACATTGAGATGAAAACCACTATTCCATTATTAAAGACCATCTTCTCAGGCAACACCCTCCACTATTCTTGCCTGGGAAATCCCATGGACAGAGGAGCCTGGTGGGCTACAATCCATGGGGTCACAAACAGTCAGACATGTCTTAGCAACTGAGCACACACTTATGCAGGCAAATATATTGTCTTGCTTCTCAGTTCTTGAGATAATCAAATTTCCCACATTTGGTATTCATTTCTTTTTCTAAAAAAATAGAAGTTTAGGGCTTTTATTTCAAGGACTAATTTTCCTGGCTGCTATATTTTAAATTCTTATTTTCCCTAGTCCTCATTTTAGAAACCATGTAAATATATATTGCCTGTCTAAGTTGTAAGCATCTTCATAAGGTATATTAAATCATTTTAGGCAAGAAGTAAAGTTTTAATTTATTAGTCATTTAATTAGCTTCCCCATTCAATCTATCAGCAAAAATATTTGCTGATAGATTGCCACTTGATTTTCTATATATCTTTCAAATAATTCATTTCATTCCATCCTCACACACACCCAGGGCAGATCATCTAGATACTTCATAGACCTCTAGTTTCCCATCTGCTCCATGGCCAGAGTCATCTTTTTAAAGACAAATTCAGTTTAGCTTAGATATCCCGCTATTGTCCATGGATGAAGTAGCCACCTCTTTAAGCAGCTGACATAAGGATCTCTGTGAAATTTCCCTTCTTCCCATCCAGCTTCATTTCTGTCTACTTTAGGCCTTGAATACTGGCCATGTTGGATTTTTATAAGTTTCTTAAACCCCTTTTAAGCTACCTTTTGTCCCTAAGCTTCAAACGTGCTTTCAGCACTTTCTAGAACTTTCTTCCCTCTTCTCAACTGTCTCTTTTCAGTTAACACTTACTCATCCTTCAAGTTGTAGGATCAAGTCCACTTCCTCAGGGAAACCTTCTTTGAAAGATCCCCTATTCCACCAGGGTTGGTTGGAAAATTCTGACTTATATTCCTACAACATTATATGCTTTCTCTTTCATGAAAGACATCACCCTTGTTGTTATTTGTTTAAATGTATGCTACTTTCATGAAAGCAGGAATTACATCTACCAGGGTCACTGTTTCTAAAATAATGCTTCACACCTAGAGATAATCAAGAAATATTTGCTGAATTAAAGAGGGAATGATCACTTTAAATGTGCCTTTTACAATCAGATTTTAGGGCAGGTAAAATATCCTGAGAGATTACCAAATCTAATCCTTTTATTTTATGAATAAGAAGTTAAATGGGCTTCCCTGGTGGCTCAGAGGTTAAAGCATCTGCCTCCAATGCTGGAGACCTGGGTTCTTCCCCTGGGTTGGGAAGATCCCCTGGAGAAGGAAATGGCAACCCACTCCAGTATTCTTGCCTGGAGAATCCCATGGATGGAGAAGCCTAGTAGGTTACAGTCCACGGGGTTGCAAAGAGTCGGACACGACTGAGCGACTTCACCTCACCTCAAGAAGTTAAATAGTTTGTCTAAGAAAAGTCATATAGTTCCTTATAGATACAAAGTGTTTTAAGCATAGTGAATAAAAAATTGAGTGGGAAAATAATGGCAGAGGCAGATCTAGAATTTACCTCTAATTTTGAAATATTATCCTTGGAGATTCCATATAATTCCATGGACACTGATAAATTACACTAGCATTAAGAAAATAATTACATCTACTAACAATTTGAGTTTTTGTAGCCTTGTATAAATTATATGTCAGCTTTTCACAGACAAATATTCCTTCTTAAGTTAATTCTCAATGCATCGAACCATAATATTTTTAACCTTTAAGCAGAATTTTCTGTCTCATATAATAAGGTCTGTATTTCCTCTCTGCATTTTTTCATGCCATGGGAACAGTGCTCCCTCTTATGTATTATTTATCTGAAAATATCTTCCTTTGTGTTGATAAAAAGTGCCTGAATAATTCACACAGTAGTGGAAATAGATTTATACATATATCCTCGCTTAGCCCCATCCCAATGTGCAACTAATTTAAGGAATTAAAATGCTAAACTAGAAAATAGTCACACAGTGGGAAAGAAAGTAGTTAAGAAAAAAGGGAGAAAGAAACAAACAAAAACATGAGCCATATAGAAAAAGTAAGCTGATAGATATAAATTCAAGTATATCAATAATAACATTAAGTTCTAATTGGTTAAACCATCTAATCAAATGGCAGAGATTGTCAGACTAGATTTTTTTTTAAAGACCCAAATATATAATGTATTTAGGTCACACATATCAGAACCAAAGATTCAAATAAATAAAGAGTTAAAAGGATTGAAAAAGATACATTTGGCAAATAGCAACTATAAGAAAACTGGAGAGACTATATTCATATCAGACAAAATATACCTTACAATGTCGATAGAAATATAAATTATGATATTATATAATGATAAAAGTGTCAATAAATCAGAAGGTATAACAATTAAAAATATGTACGTTCAGTTCAGTCGCTCAGTTGTGTCCGACTCTTTGCGACCCCATGAATCGCAGCACGCCAGGCCTCCCTGTCCATCACCATCTCCCGGAGTTCACTCAGACTCACTTCCATCGCGTCAGTAATGCCATCCAGCCATCTCATCCTCTGTCGTCCCCTTCTCCTCCTGCCCCCAATCCCTCCAAGCATCAAAGTCTTTTCCAATGAGTCAACTCTTTGCATTAGGTGGCCAAAGTACTGGAGTTTCAACTCTAGCATCATTCCTTCCAAAGAACACCCAGGGCTGATCTCCTTTAGAATGGACTGGTTGGATCTCCTTGCAGTCCAAGGGACTCTCAAGAGTCTTCTCCAACATCACAGTTCAAAACATCAATTCTTCGGTGCTTAGCTTTCTTCACAGTCCAACTCTCGCATCCACACATGACCACTGGAAAAACCAGAGCCTTGACTAAATGGACCTTTGTTGACAAAGTAATGTCTCTGCTTTTCAATATGCTGTCTAGGTTGGTCATAACTTTTCTTCCAAGGAGTAAGCATCTTTTAATTTCATGGCTGCAGTCACCATCTGCAGTGATTTTGTAGCCCAAAAAGATAAAGTCTGACGCTGTTTCGACTGTTTCCCCATCTATTTCCCATGAAGTGATGGGACCGGATGCCATGATCTTCGTTTTCTGAATGTTGAGCTTTAAGCCAACTTTTTCACTCTCCTCCTTTACCTTCATCAAGAGGCTTTTTAGTTCCTCTTCACTTTCTGTCATAACGGTGGTGTCATCTGCATGTCTGAGGTTATTACCTAACAACAAACCCCAAAATACATAAAGCAAAAACTGACAGAATTGAAGGAAAAGAGAAACAATTCAACAATATTTGGAGATTTTAATTCCCCACTTTCAATACTAGATAGAACAACTGAAAGATCAAACAAACTAGACAAAGCAGACATCTACAGAACACCCTACCCAATAATAGTAGAGTATACATTCTTTTCAAGTACAAATGGAATATTCTCCAGGATACCATATGAAACAATCCAAAACAAATCTTAAAGGTTTGAAATTATACAAAATATGCAAATCAAATCGAAACTATAATGACAAACCATTTTACACCAACTAGGATAACTGCAATCAAAAAGACAGATAATAATAAGTGTTGACCAGAATGTGGAAAACTTGGAACACTCATACACTGTTAACAGAAATTTACAATGATATAACTGCTTTGGAAAATAGTTAAGATAGTTATTATTATTAATAGTCTCCAGATGAGGAGTTCATCAAAAGGTTAAACANTCCATGGGGTCACAAACAGTCAGACATGTCTTAGCAACTGAGCACACACTTATGCAGGCAAATATATTGTCTTGCTTCTCAGTTCTTGAGATAATCAAATTTCCCACATTTGGTATTCATTTCTTTTTCTAAAAAAATAGAAGTTTAGGGCTTTTATTTCAAGGACTAATTTTCCTGGCTGCTATATTTTAAATTCTTATTTTCCCTAGTCCTCATTTTAGAAACCATGTAAATATATATTGCCTGTCTAAGTTGTAAGCATCTTCATAAGGTATATTAAATCATTTTAGGCAAGAAGTAAAGTTTTAATTTATTAGTCATTTAATTAGCTTCCCCATTCAATCTATCAGCAAAAATATTTGCTGATAGATTGCCACTTGATTTTCTATATATCTTTCAAATAATTCATTTCATTCCATCCTCACACACACCCAGGGCAGATCATCTAGATACTTCATAGACCTCTAGTTTCCCATCTGCTCCATGGCCAGAGTCATCTTTTTAAAGACAAATTCAGTTTAGCTTAGATATCCCGCTATTGTCCATGGATGAAGTAGCCACCTCTTTAAGCAGCTGACATAAGGATCTCTGTGAAATTTCCCTTCTTCCCATCCAGCTTCATTTCTGTCTACTTTAGGCCTTGAATACTGGCCATGTTGGATTTTTATAAGTTTCTCAAACCCCTTTTAAGCTACCTTTTGTCCCTAAGCTTCAAACGTGCTTTCAGCACTTTCTAGAACTTTCTTCCCTCTTCTCAACTGTCTCTTTTCAGTTAACACTTACTCATCCTTCAAGTTGTAGGATCAAGTCCACTTCCTCAGGGAAACCTTCTTTGAAAGATCCCCTATTCCACCAGGGTTGGTTGGAAAATTCTGACTTATATTCCTACAACATTATATGCTTTCTCTTTCATGAAAGACATCACCCTTGTTGTTATTTGTTTAAATGTATGCTACTTTCATGAAAGCAGGAATTACATCTACCAGGGTCACTGTTTCTAAAATAATGCTTCACACCTAGAGATAATCAAGAAATATTTGCTGAATTAAAGAGGGAATGATCACTTTAAATGTGCCTTTTACAATCAGATTTTAGGGCAGGTAAAATATCCTGAGAGATTACCAAATCTAATCCTTTTATTTTATGAATAAGAAGTTAAATGGGCTTCCCTGGTGGCTCAGAGGTTAAAGCATCTGCCTCCAATGCTGGAGACCTGGGTTCTTCCCCTGGGTTGGGAAGATCCCCTGGAGAAGGAAATGGCAACCCACTCCAGTATTCTTGCCTGGAGAATCCCATGGATGGAGAAGCCTAGTAGGTTACAGTCCACGGGGTTGCAAAGAGTCGGACACGACTGAGCGACTTCACCTCACCTCAAGAAGTTAAATAGTTTGTCTAAGAAAAGTCATATAGTTCCTTATAGATACAAAGTGTTTTAAGCATAGTGAATAAAAAATTGAGTGGGAAAATAATGGCAGAGGCAGATCTAGAATTTACCTCTAATTTTGAAATATTATCCTTGGAGATTCCATATAATTCCATGGACACTGATAAATTACACTAGCATTAAGAAAATAATTACATCTACTAACAATTTGAGTTTTTGTAGCCTTGTATAAATTATATGTCAGCTTTTCACAGACAAATATTCCTTCTTAAGTTAATTCTCAATGCATCGAACCATAATATTTTTAACCTTTAAGCAGAATTTTCTGTCTCATATAATAAGGTCTGTATTTCCTCTCTGCATTTTTTCATGCCATGGGAACAGTGCTCCCTCTTATGTATTATTTATCTGAAAATATCTTCCTTTGTGTTGATAAAAAGTGCCTGAATAATTCACACAGTAGTGGAAATAGATTTATACATATATCCT
The DNA here is from genome assembly GCA_006410675.1 of Oreotragus oreotragus. Taxonomy (NCBI): domain Eukaryota; kingdom Metazoa; phylum Chordata; class Mammalia; order Artiodactyla; family Bovidae; genus Oreotragus; species Oreotragus oreotragus. The sequence continues at coordinate 163,705 of SJYX01007517.1, forward strand.
CGCTTAGCCCCATCCCAATGTGCAACTAATTTAAGGAATTAAAATGCTAAACTAGAAAATAGTCACACAGTGGGAAAGAAAGTAGTTAAGAAAAAAGGGAGAAAGAAACAAACAAAAACATGAGCCATATAGAAAAAGTAAGCTGATAGATATAAATTCAAGTATATCAATAATAACATTAAGTTCTAATTGGTTAAACCATCTAATCAAATGGCAGAGATTGTCAGACTAGATTTTTTTTAAAAGACCCAAATATATAATGTATTTAGGTCACACATATCAGAACCAAAGATTCAAATAAATAAAGAGTTAAAAGGATTGAAAAAGATACATTTGGCAAATAGCAACTATAAGAAAACTGGAGAGACTATATTCATATCAGACAAAATATACCTTACAATGTCGATAGAAATATAAATTATGATATTATATAATGATAAAAGTGTCAATAAATCAGAAGGTATAACAATTAAAAATATGTACGTTCAGTTCAGTCGCTCAGTTGTGTCCAACTCTTTGCGACCCCATGAATCGCAGCACGCCAGGCCTCCCTGTCCATCACCATCTCCCGGAGTTCACTCAGACTCACTTCCATCGCGTCAGTAATGCCATCCAGCCATCTCATCCTCTGTCGTCCCCTTCTCCTCCTGCCCCCAATCCCTCCAAGCATCAAAGTCTTTTCCAATGAGTCAACTCTTTGCATTAGGTGGCCAAAGTACTGGAGTTTCAACTCTAGCATCATTCCTTCCAAAGAACACCCAGGGCTGATCTCCTTTAGAATGGACTGGTTGGATCTCCTTGCAGTCCAAGGGACTCTCAAGAGTCTTCTCCAACATCACAGTTCAAAACATCAATTCTTCGGTGCTTAGCTTTCTTCACAGTCCAACTCTCGCATCCACACATGACCACTGGAAAAACCAGAGCCTTGACTAAATGGACCTTTGTTGACAAAGTAATGTCTCTGCTTTTCAATATGCTGTCTAGGTTGGTCATAACTTTTCTTCCAAGGAGTAAGCATCTTTTAATTTCATGGCTGCAGTCACCATCTGCAGTGATTTTGTAGCCCAAAAAGATAAAGTCTGACGCTGTTTCGACTGTTTCCCCATCTATTTCCCATGAAGTGATGGGACCGGATGCCATGATCTTCGTTTTCTGAATGTTGAGCTTTAAGCCAACTTTTTCACTCTCCTCCTTTACCTTCATCAAGAGGCTTTTTAGTTCCTCTTCACTTTCTGTCATAACGGTGGTGTCATCTGCATGTCTGAGGTTATTACCTAACAACAAACCCCAAAATACATAAAGCAAAAACTGACAGAATTGAAGGAAAAGAGAAACAATTCAACAATATTTGGAGATTTTAATTCCCCACTTTCAATACTAGATAGAACAACTGAAAGATCAAACAAACTAGACAAAGCAGACATCTACAGAACACCCTACCCAATAATAGTAGAGTATACATTCTTTTCAAGTACAAATGGAATATTCTCCAGGATACCATATGAAACAATCCAAAACAAATCTTAAAGGTTTGAAATTATACAAAATATGCAAATCAAATCGAAACTATAATGACAAACCATTTTACACCAACTAGGATAACTGCAATCAAAAAGACAGATAATAATAAGTGTTGACCAGAATGTGGAAAACTTGGAACACTCATACACTGTTAACAGAAATTTACAATGATATAACTGCTTTGGAAAATAGTTAAGATAGTTATTATTATTAATAGTCTCCAGATGAGGAGTTCATCAAAAGGTTAAACACAGTTAACATATGACCAGCAAGTTTATTGCTAGGCATGTGTGTGTGTGTGTGTGTGTGTGTGTGAAGTTGCTCAGTCGTGTCCGACTCTTTGCGACCCCGTGGACTGTAGCCTACCAGGCTTCTCCGTCCATGGGATTCTCCAGGCAAGAATACTGGAGTGGGTTGCCATTTCCCTCTTCAGGGGATCTTCCCAACCCAGGGATCGAACCTGGGTCTCCCGCATTGGAGGCAGACGTTTAATCTCTGAGCTACCAGGGCATACATACAAGAAAAATTAAAATGGATATTCATACAAAAACTTCTACATAAATGTTATGGCAGCATTATTCATAATAGCCAAACTGTAGAAACAACCAAAATGTCTGTCAAGTGAAGAAATGATAAATAAAATACAGTATATTTACACACATTCAGTCACTTTAGTTATGTCCGACTCTTTGCAACCCTTGGACTGTAGCCTTCCAGGCTCCTCTGTCAATGGAATTCTCCAGATGAAAATACTGGAGTGGGTTGTCATAGAATATATTCGACAGTAAAACTGAATAAACCAATCTTACATGCTACAGCAGGAAAAACCTTGAAAACATTCTGGTGAGTGAAAGAAACCACTCAAAAATGCCCAGTTATTAAATTATAATATTTATATGAAATGTCCAAAATAGGCAAAGCATGAACTCCTTATTGGCAAATTCAGACTTGAAGAAAGTAGGGAAAACCACTAGGCCATTCAGGTATGACCTAAATCAAATCCCTTACGATTATCCAGGGAAAGTGGGAAATAGACTTAAGGGACTAGATCTGATAGACAGAGTGCCTCATGGACTATGGACAGAGGTTCGTGACATTGTACAGGAGACAGGGATCAAGACCATCCCCATGGAAAAGAAATGCAAAAAAACAAAATGGCTCTCTGAGGGGGCCTTACAAATAGCTGTGAAAAGAAGAGAAGCGAAAAGCAAATGAGAAAAGGATATATCCATTTGAATGCAGAGTTCCAAAGAATAGCAAGGAGAAATAAGAAAGCCTTCCTCAGTGATCAGTGCAAAGAAATAGAGGAAAACAACAGAATGGGAAAGACTCTTTAAGATAATTAGAGATACCAAGGAAACGTTTTATGCAAAGATGGGCTCAATAAAGGACAGAAATAGTATGGACCTAACAGAAGCACAAGATATTAACAAGAGGTGGCAAGAATACACAGAAGAACTGTATAAAAAAGGTCTTCATGACCCAGATAATCACGATGGTGTGATCACTCACCTAGAGCCAGACATCCTGGAATATGAAGTCAAGTGGGCCTTAGGAAGCATCACTAAGAACAAAGCCAGTGGGGGTGATGGAATTCCAGTTGAGCTATTTGAAATCCTAAAAGATGATGTTGTGAAAGGGCTGCACTCAATATGCCAGCAAATCAGTAGTGGCCACAGGACTGGAAAAGGTCAGTTTTCATTCCAATCCCTAAGAAAGGCAATGCCAAAGAATGCTCAGACTACCACACAATTGCACTCATCTTACACGCTAGTGAAGTAATGCTCAAGATTCTCCAAGCCAGGCTTCAGCAATACATGAACCATGAACTTCCAGATATTCAAACTGGTTTTAGAAAAGGCAGAAGAACCAGAGATCAAATTGCTAACATCCACTGGATCATGGAAAAAGCAAGAGAGTTCCAGAAAAACATCTATTTCTGCTTTACTGACTATGCCAAAGCCTTTGACTGTGAGGATCACAATAAATTCTGGAAAATTCTGAAAGAGATGTGACCTGACCTGCCTCTTGAGAAATCTATATGCAGGTCAGGAAGCAACAGTTAGAACTGGACATGGAACAACAGACTGGTTCCAAATAGGAAAAGCAGTATGTCAAGGCTGTATAGTGTCACCCTGCTTATTTAATTTATATGCTGTGTACATCATGATAAATACTGGGCTGGATGAAGNGAGGGCAGGAGGAGAAGGGAACGACAGAGGATGAGATGGCTGGATGGCATCACGGACTCAATGGACGTGAGTCTGAGTGAACTCCGGGAGTTGGTGATGGACAGGGAGGCCTGGCGTGCTGCGATTCATGGGGTCGCAAAGAGTTGGACACGACTGAGCAACTGAACTGAACTGAACTGATACAGACAGGAAAAAAATTAGCTGTTGCCTAGAGCTGAGTGGAGGTGAGGCGGCTAGGGAATAATGGGATTGATTCCTAATAAATATATGCTTTCTTTTCGTAGTGATATTTTATCTGAAAATAACAATTTACTCTTTATTTGCATTGCCTCATTTCATTCTAACCTTCACAACAACCTTATGAGTTAGCTAACACAGGTTATTACTCTCATGTTACAGATAAAAAGATAGAGGCTCCCAAAGTGAAGCTTGCAAGCTGTACAAAGTCAACATGGAACCCAAACACGAATGAATGTTGGGGTCCCGGGTCCATGTTCCTTAATTGTGTTGCTCCCACCTGCCTTTTAAACACATATTGTTTATCCTCTATGATAGTGTCCTATTCAGAGTGTTTATAATTAAAAATTCATTAATTGCCATATGCATTTTAATTGATGGGCTCTGCTGATGTCAGAAACCACAAAAACCACTGATTCATCAGATTGAGTAGGAGTTCAATCAGCAATGGAATTTATTAATCCATCTCTGTAGAGATTACTAATATTTTCCTTAAGCAACATATCTCCAAAAAGAGATGAAAGCAAAAGGTCATGGCTAAAGCAATAGGAGTAGAAGTAGAACCTCAACAAATAAATATCATTGAAGTGTACTATTACATGCTGATTTTTTAGTAAAATTTTTGGGTCCTATAGCAACATTTTCTGCTTCTACTTAAAAAAAAATATCATTGTTAGATGTGTAAGTGGCTCTCATTAAATAATATTATTTTCTCAGTCCAATGAAGAGAATTTATTCACATATATTTCAAAATAAATAAAACTAGAAATGAAGAACTTGAAAAGAAAAAAAAATGTAATTCTGAATATAACCTAAAACTGGAGTTACGTTTAGAGACTCTAGATTCTTCCTGATACTAGAAAAACATTACCATGGAATATAAAATATTCAAAGTCTGTGTGTTCATCTTTTTAATTAAGGTATTCTAATACTCTAGATTTCCTGTAAACTATACACATACAAATGAAAAGTGACATATGGGTCATAGAAAGTTGGTCTCTCTCCTTTACGCCTAACTGGAAGAGGAAACTTAATTTGATCTAGGCAGTGACTAAGAAAAGGCTAATTTTTTTTTCAGTATTAAAAATTAAGGTTCATACTGGGAACATCTGTTGGATCATAGAAAAAGGTACAGAATTTCAGAAAAACATCTACTTCTGCTTCATTGACTACACTAAAGCCTTTGACTATGTGGATCACAATAAAATGTGGAAAATTCTTAAAGAGATGGGAATACCAGACCACCTTACCTGCCTCCTGAGAAATCTGAAGCAACAATTAGAACCGGACATAGAACAATGGACTAATTCAAAATTGGGAAAGGAGTAGGTCAAGGCTGTATATTGCCACCTTGCTTATTTAGCTTATAAGCAGAGTGCTCTATGTGAAATGCCAGGCTGGATGAAGCACAAGCTGGAATCAAGATTTTTGGGAGAAATATGAATAATCTCAGATATGCAGATGACATCACCCTTAATGCAGAAAGTGAAGAGGAACTAAAGAACTTCTTGAAGAAAGTAAATGAAGAGAGTGAAAAAGCTGGCTTAAAACTCAACATTCAAAAAACGAAGATCATGGCATCCCATCCCATCACTTCATGGCAAATAGATGGGGAAATAATGGAAACAGTGACAGACTTTATTTTCCTGGGCTCCAAAATCACTGCAGATGGTGACTGCAGCCATAAAATTAAATGATGCTTGCTCCTTGGAAGAAAAGCTATGACCAACCTAAACAGTGTATTAAGAAGCAGAGACATTACTGACAAAAGTCCGTATAGTTACAGCTGTTTTTTTCCAGTAGTCATGTATGGATGTGAGAGTTGGACTATAAAAAAAGCTGAGCACCAAAGAATTTGAACTGTGTGCTTTTGAACTGTAGTGTTGGAGAAGACTTGAGAGTCCCTTGGACAGCAAGTAAATCAAACCAGTCAGTCCTAAAGGAAATCATTCCTGAATATTCATTGGAAGGACTGATGCTGAAGCTGAAGCTTCAATACTTTGGTCACCTGATGTGAAGAACTGATTTATTGGAAAAGACCCTGATGCTGGAAAAGATTGAAGGCAGGAGGAGAAGGGGACGGCGGAGGATGAGATGGTTGGATGGCATCACTGACTAGATGGACATGAGTTTGAGAAAGCCCCGGGAGTTGGTGATGGACAGGGAAGCCTGGTGTGCTGCAGTCCATGGGGTCGCAAAGAGCTGGATGTGACTGAGTGACTGAACTGAACTTACTTAACTGGGAACCAGAAGAAATTACAACAGAGAAGACCCAGCTATTCATAGGAGTTGCTAGCTTCTCCCTCCTCCTCCCCCCAAAACTGTCTTTAATTTCAATAAGACAGAGGCATGGGCTGCCAACTACAGTATTTCTCCAGCATTAAGCCATTCCCTTTGCAGCAAGAAAAAGTCTTCTCCTGCAGCCTTCCTCCTTTAATTATTATTGATGTATTAAATCTGGTTTTCTGGGTTAAAGGGAACTAAGAAATTTTCAACAGAATCAACTTGTAAAGTAGTAAATTGGTTTGTTTAGTTATGTACCTCTAGACATTGATGATCAGATGAAGGCTATTCTAGTAACTCATTAATGCATACAAGCTATCTCAAAACTTAGCACCTTAGTACAAGCATTTTCTTATATGTCATGATATTGTAGGTCACATGTGGGCAGGGCTCAGCTGGGTGATTCTTCTGTCCCACATGGCATAAAATGGTTATCTGGTGGTATTCTCCTGCTGGATGAGCTGCTCTGCAGGATCCAAGACAGCATTACTCATTACAGTATTAGGCACATTGGCAGGGACAACCAGAAAGTTTGAATCTACAGGTGCTGACAATCACAAAATATCTCCACACAAGCCGTCTCAAAGCAACTGGAATTGAGACAGCCCAGGGCTTCCAGAGATCAAGCGATCCAAGTAGAAGCTGCAAGACTTTTTACAACCAAGACTCAGAAGTCCCAGGATGAAAATTTTGCTGTGTCCTGTTGACCAGGCAAGTTGCTAAGGTAAGCCTAGGTTCATAGGGTTAAGTTATCAGACTTCACTTCTTAATGAAGGAGTACTGTGAAGAAGGCTGAGCGCCGAAGAATTGATGCTTTTGAACTGTGGTGTTGGAGAAGACTCTTGAGAGTCCCTTGGACTGCAAGGAGATCCAACCAGTCCCTTCTGGAGGAGATCAGCCCTGGGATTTCTTTGGAAGCAATGATGTTAAAGCTGAAACTCCAGTACTTTGGCCACCTCATGCGAAGAGTTGACTCACTGGAAAAGACTCTCATGCTGGGAGGGACTGGGGGCAGGAGGAGAAGGGGACGACTGAGGATGAGATGGCTGGATGGCATCACGGACTCGATGGAGTGAACTCCGGGAGTTGGTGATGGATAGGGAGGCCTGGCATGCTGCAATTCATGGGGTTGCAAAGAGTCAGACACAACTGAGCGACTGAACTGAACTGAACTGAACAAAGAATTTGCCTCAATCTTTAATCTACCATAAAGTCTGTAGCCATTGAGCAAAGGTTGTTGGAAACAAAATGAAGTTTCTATGGTAATACAAAAGTAAATATTAACATACTTAATCCTCAGCCTATCATCCCAACTCCAGGTAGACTTAATTATAAGAATTCTTGAAAGTGGTAAAATGTGAATGCTCATAGTAGCTTTTTTCAGCCAGCCTCACACGAACAAATTTTACCTCTCGGGTCATTATCCAAAGCACGGGAGACTCACTCAAACATAATCCTGTCTCAAAGACTTTGCCTTGTACTCCAAGATGCTGCTGCTACTGCTAAGTCGCTTCAGTCATGTCCGACTCTGTGCGACCCCAGAGACGGCAGCCCACCAGGCTCTGCCGTCCCTGGGATTCTCCAGGCAAGAACACTGGAGTGGGTTGCCATTTCCTTGTCCAATGCATGAAAGTGAAAAGGGAAAGTGAAGTTGCTAAGTCGTGTCTGACTCTTTAGCGACCCCATGGACTGCAGCCTGCCAAGCTCATCCATCCATGGGATTCTCCTGGCAAGAGTAGTGGAGTGGGGTGCCATTGCCTTCTCTGAGATAGAAGCCCTGAATCCAAGCTCAGAATCCCAGAGCTCTACTTATCTAAGAAAAAAGATCAAAAACATTACCAGTTCTCACAGATAACATCACTGAACCATTCTGTATTTTAAATAGAACCAGCATAATCTGAGGATAAGACTTTACCCCATAATGAAAACCTTAATTTCTGGGGTGACGTGAAGCAAAGTTGTCAGTGGGTGAGAGTTTCATTTATTTCGTGTTTGTATGATAAAACTAATACAAAAATAAATTTTTGCTGTAAAATATTAAACATTACAGAAGTGTATATATAGAACCTGGGTTGGTTCAATTTGCCATACAAAATACCTCAGACTGGATGGCTTAAACAACAGAAAAAATTTTCCCCACAGTTATGAAGGCTGAGAAACCTAAGATCAATGTTCCATCAGGGTTCTCTCTTCCCGGTTTACAGACAGTCACTTCACAAGGCCTTTCTTCCAAGTTGCACTCAGAGGGCATGATCAAGCTCTCTGATGTCTCTTCTTATAAGAACTCTAATCCTATGGGACCAGGACCCCACCTTTATGACCTTATTTAATTTTAATAACTTCCTTAGAGGTCCCATCTCCAAATATAGCCATTCTGGAAGCTGAGGCTTCAATCTATGGATCTGGGGAGGATACAGCTCAAATCAGTCAATAGCAGAGTTCAGAACAAAATCTTTAAGGCACCCTTCACCTGCCCTCTTCCCAACCCCTGCTTTGTGAGGTGGTTTTGAAAAGTGATTTTCAAAAAGTGATTTTCAAAGGTGGTTTTGAAAAGTGATTATTCTTGGCACACCTGAGAGTCTGACATACTTGAGAGCTCCTTGAGGATTCACTGCTCCAGATCTAAATGCATTAAAAAACTCTTTTTGTTTAGGGACCTCCCTGGTGGTCGAATGGTTAAGAATCCACCTTCTGATGCAGGGGATGGGGTTCAATCTCTGGTTGGGGGAACTAAGGTCCCACATGGTGTGGGGCGACTAATAGGATTCACTGCTCCAGATCTAAATGCATTAAAAAACTCTTTTTGTTTAGGGACCTCCCTGGTGGTCGAATGGTTAAGAATCCACCTTCTGATGCAGGGGATGGGGTTCAATCTCTGGTTGGGGGAACTAAGGTCCCACATGGTGTGGGGCGACTAAGCATGTGCCACAAAGAAGACCCAGTGCAGCCAAAACTAAAGTAAAATAAATCTTCCCCAAAACACGTCAAAAAAATTTATGTTAGCAAATCCGGTGCATCACATCAAAATACAATTACCAGTTTTTAAATAGTCCATTCATTTTGTAAAAATATAAGTGTATATGTTGCTTTAATTCAACTATAAATTTTCATTTATAACAAAGAGCTTTCAAAAAAAAGAAGTGAAACAACTTTTGGAGTTGAAGTTTAAAAGCTGTTATCTTTGTTACAAACACATCCTCAAGAGCAATTTAAGATTAAGGACTTATATAATGACCAAAGTATTTGGAGGTGGGACGGATTAGATTATACGTGAAATATCCTGATGATAGAGGGTAAGCACATGGGAGTTTCACTAGGGATATCAAAAACATGACTTAGTATCTCACTTCCAGTACTACTCTAGGCTTCGATTAATTAATTAAATAATTAGTTAAGATTAGCTTAATAATCTTGTACCTGAATCATGCAGTTAAACCCTCCACTTCTCTTTGGCTATCCACACACAGACCATGTGGCTGATTCACTTACTCAACAATTTATTGAGCACCTATTCAATGCCAAGAACCTCTCTAGGCACTTAGGTATCAAGATCAAATAAGATATGGTCTCTGCCCTTAGGATGTTTAAAGTTAGTTAATGAAAGACATAATGAGTTAATAGTTGCAAACAAGAAGTACTTACACTAAAATAACAGTTGGTTCAGAGTATAGAGAAGCATAAAGACGAAAGTAAGTCAACTGGCCTCTTGGAGGTATGTTTACAGACAAAGCAACTTCAGATTACTATTAATGAATCAATCGGATAGTATTTTCTTGTCAGGTTGTTGCCAGCCTCTTAACTCACTCCCACATGCCCCAATAATAGAGGAGAGTTGTATTAAAAAGCAAGCCCTGTGACACTGTGAAAGCCTCTTTTTGCCTCAAGTAAATAAACAAAGACAAATTTTTATCAAACACAAGGCTTTGTCTGACAGCAATGGATGTATTTGCTAGCAGACAATGTACATGCATAAACGTCAAATACTGTTTTCAAAGTGCATTGAAAAGCTGCAGGCATGCCCGTGACCGAAGCGTCTGGCCACTCCTGACAACGGCCTGGAATGTGAAATTGGAGGCTGATAATGAACAAAAGGACACGTCAACTAGGAAGTTAGTGTATGGAAACACTTTAGTGCACAAACAAAGCATTAAAATACAATTCGGCTCTACAAACACCAGGAGGGCGATAAGTCCACTGAGGTCATGAGTCACCTTTTCAGGCAGCTGTAACGATTAGATGCCGATTGCTATCAGCCAAACCACCATCCTTTAATGCTTTTGATTCCTGCCTTGTGCCCTCTTACCACATGCAAGTCACAAAAATTAGAAGGCATTATGGCATTTGCTTGCTCACGGGTTATTTCACCCTGCCTCTAGAGAGAGGAATGGTTATGTGCTGAGTACAGCAAATGTCCTCATTTAGGCATGGACTGTGAGTGACGGGGGGCTTGGCCTGTCCTAAACACAGTGGACCAAGCAGGCACTTTCCCCTATGGTGGTGCAAGAAGCCACAGGAAACTGGCCCCTCAGCCCCTCACGGTGCAGATAGAAAGGCTGTGGTTCCTAATGCGAGGAATGCAAGACAGCGCAATAGCATAAAAACAAGTTGGGGCAAAAAGGCCAGAACAGTAACCGAGCAGGTGGGGAGCAACGGTATTTGGCAAAACCTCTGCTAGTCTGATGGAGGAATAGAGGACAGAGGAATTTATACCAATAGAGTTACACCTCTAGTATGCAGGGTTCATGGACCCAAACACGTGGCACTCTTGTTCTAGAGAAAGACTGGACGGTTTGGTTGGTCAAGTAACTAAGAAAAGCATAACCAAGCAGAATTCCAGGAAAAATGTGTAGATATGTGCGACTGGGCGACAGTGGGACCAGCACAGAACTAGATTGCTAAAAGCCTCAAGCCCTGGAAAGAATGTGGAGACCCTCCCTCCCCCATTTGTGAGGGAAAAGATAAGAGCATCTACTATCATGTCTTCTTGTTCAACAATGAGCCAAAGAGTCTAGATGGTGCAGAAAGGTAAGAAAAAGTAGAATGTATAAGAACTGGAAAGGAAGAAAGAAAATTCTCAATATTCACAGATGACATAATTTGTATGTATAAAATCCAAAATAAACTACAAATAAAAATTACGTGAATTAAAAATGGTTTCACAAGGTTGCCACTTGCTAAGTCAGCAGACAAAAAGCAATTGTATTTCTATAGACCAGCAACAAACAGAAAATAAAATTATTATTAAATTAATTTTAATTAAAATTATTTAAAAGATATTCTTTTTAAATATATATATGTCATCATAAAGCACAGCCATTATATAGTATCAAAAGATAAATTTTAAAACCTAGTAATAAAAGATGAAAAATAATTCTACCAGAAAACTGTAATATATTACTCAGAGAAATTTAAAAACAACAAAATTAACCGAAGAATGCTAAACTCATGGATTAGAAGTGCTAAATTTGTAAATATGTCAATGCTCCCTAAATCAACCCAGAGATTCATAATAATCTTAACTAAAAGGCTTTTTAAAAGTATCTGGGTTTTAGTAAATCTTAAAAGTTCTCATCTCAANAAAGACTGGGTTCTCATCCTGGATTCTTTGCAGATTATTTTCTCTTCCTGAGCCACAATTTCCAGTGTATAAAATGGGGCAATAATAACTATCTTACGTAAGCCTCAGTGTTTTGGGGCTGGAACTGCATGATAAATGTTAGAGCACTATAAATGCTAAAGATCTCTAGATGTGTATAAGAGACAGATGTATAACTATATATTGTGACAAATGTTACCTAGAATTATTATGGTGATCATTTTGCAATATATACAAATATCAAATAATTGTTTTTTCTTGAAACTAATTATACCTCAATTTAAGCTTTTAAATTAAAAATACTTGGGTTTTTAAAAAATATTTGGAACCTGACAGTCTGTTCTAAAGTGTATATAGGAGGGTGGTGGCAACCTCCAATGTTCTTGCCTGAAGAATCCAGGGATGGGGGAGCCTGGTGGGCTGCCGTCTCCGGGGTCGCACAGAGTCAGACACGACTGAAGCGACTTAGCGGCAGTAGCAGCAGCAGCAACCCACTCCAGTATTCCGGCAGAGAGAATCCCATGGATTGTGCAGTCCACGGGGTCACAAAGAGTCAAACACTTTCGAGCGACTTTCACTTTTATGCAAATGCAACATTTTTTTGGTCTTTTTAAAATTCTGTTGAGCATTTTGTTAAAAAGTAAGAACAATCAAGACTTGCAATTTAGAGAGTTTCCTGGTAGTCCAGTGGTTAGGACTCAGCACTTTCACTGCCATGGCCCAGGCTCAATCCCTGGAACCTCAGATCTCATGAGCGGAACACTACCAAGCAAAAAAAAAAAAAAAAAAGATTTGTAATTTCACGTTAATTTTCCTCTTGGATGATAACTCCAGTCAACAAATCTGTTGTCCTTATGAATCTCCAAAGATCTTCAAAAGAAGACAGAAGATTTGGAAACTATTTTCAATACTTGTGAAAGCCTGTCCTGTCAGAAGTCATATCTATATTGAGGCTTCAAAAACTAATAATAAATATCTTGTTTTTAAATGTTCAATACAAACTATAGTAATTAAGGTAATCTAGATAAGTACTAAATTTGCTGATGGAAGAGTTGATTTGCAATTGTCTGCTTTGTCTAAATCCACTAAAAGGACCAATAATAAAAATGATGGATGGCAAAAGAAAAAAAAAAGTGTATATAGGAGGGTGGGACGGAGGTTCTAGAGGGAGGGGATCAGTCAGTTCAGTTCAGTCGCTCAGTTGTGTCCGACTCTTTGCGACCCTATGAACCGAGCCAGGCCTCCCTATCCATCACCAACTCCTGGAGTCCACCCAAACCCATGTCCATTGAGCCGATGATGCCATCCAACCATCTCATCCTCTGTCATCCCCTTCTCCTCCTGCCCTTAATCTTTCCCAGCATCAGGGTCTTTTCAAATGAGTCAGCTCTTCGCATCAGGCGGCCAAAGTATTGGAGTTTCAGCTTCAACATCAGTCCTTCCAATGAATACCCAGGACTGATCTCCTTTAGGATGGACTGCATGGATCTCCTTGCAGTCCAAGGGACTCTCAAGAGTCTTCTCCAACACCACAGTTCAAAAGGGAATATCTGTATACATATAGCTAATTCACTTCATTGTACAGCA
>SJYX01007517.1:185629-242505 GCA_006410675.1 Oreotragus oreotragus
CCCCCCTCCTCCCCCAACCCCCATCTGCCACTGTCAAATGAGAAAGTCACCGAGAAGAACCCAAACACTCCAGCCGCCGAGAGCCCCCTTTGGCACTTGGCAGCACGCGGCGGCTGACTCCTCTGCTCAACTTGGTGGCGCCTCCGCGACGCAACTTTCGGGGCTGCTGTGCATTTAACAGGGGAAAGACCCAGGAGGGGGACCGCGCTGCCGGGTGGCGGCCACCTGCGGGGAGTTCGCAAGCGGACGCCACCGGACAAGAAGGACACAAAGAAAGCAAAAGGCAAACTGCCACCGTGGGGGTGGGGACACCGCCGAGAAGTTCTCGTGCCCCGGGGAAGATTTTGTTTTCCGCCTCCCCACCCCCCGCCCCGAGCTCCGGGCCGGCCGGAGACAGCAGAACATCCAGGGGGCGCGACGCGGCCCGAGGCTGGTCCCCCGGCCCCCTCCTCCCGGCGGGAGCGACGCCGGGGTGAAAAGTGGGGCGCGGCGGGCCGGAGGGGTCCCCGCCAACAGCCAACATTGATTTCCTCCGGGCCGAGAGCGACGGCCCGGGCGGCGGCGGCGGGCTGCAGCCGCGGCAGGGCGACAGCATGTCCAAGCCGGTGGACCACGTCAAGCGGCCCATGAACGCCTTCATGGTGTGGTCGCGGGCTCAGCGGCGCAAGATGGCCCAGGAGAACCCCAAGATGCACAACTCGGAGATCAGCAAGCGCCTGGGCGCCGAGTGGAAGCTGCTCACCGAGTCGGAGAAGCGGCCGTTCATCGACGAGGCGAAGCGCCTGCGCGCCATGCACATGAAGGAGCACCCCGACTACAAGTACCGGCCGCGGCGCAAGCCCAAGACGCTGCTCAAGAAGGACAAGTTCGCCTTCCCGGTGCCCTACGGCCTGGGCGGCGTGGCCGACGCCGAGCACCCGGCGCTCAAGGCGGGCGCCGGGCTGCACGCGAGCGCGGGCAGCGGCGGCCTGGTGCCCGAGTCGCTGCTCGCTAACCCCGAGAAGGCTGCCGCCGCCGCCGCAGCCGCCGCGGCGCGCGTCTTCTTCCCGCAGTCGGCTGCCGCCGCCGCCGCCGCCGCGGCCGCGGCCGCCGCCGGGAGCCCTTACTCGCTGCTTGACCTGGGCTCCAAGATGGCAGAGATCTCGTCGTCCTCGTCCGGCCTCCCGTACGCGTCGTCGCTGGGCTACCCGACCGCGGGCGCCGGCGCCTTCCACGGCGCGGCGGCGGCAGCTGCAGCGGCGGCCGCGGCCGCCGGGGGGCACACGCACTCGCACCCCAGCCCGGGCAACCCGGGCTACATGATCCCGTGCAACTGCAGCGCGTGGCCCAGCCCCGGGCTGCAGCCGCCGCTCGCCTACATCCTGCTGCCGGGCATGGGCAAGCCCCAGCTAGACCCCTACCCCGCGGCCTACGCCGCCGCGCTATGACCCCCGCGGGGCGGCCTCGCCGGGACCGGTGTGCCCACGTGTACATATGTATAGGTACGAGCTCTGCGGCCTCCCCACGCGCCCTCCGGCGACGGGGGCCCCCCGGTGTGTGTGTACATAAGGTGTATAGATGCCAGTCGGGGCGCGAGTGGCCGAGCGCGCGAGTGCGCGGGCGAGTGTGCGTGTGAATTCGACAGGATCCTTTCAGACCTGCACCCCGCAGACAACTTCAAGAGGGCAGTTGTATCCGGCAGCGGTGGCTGTTTGCTTTGCACTTCGAAACCTGTTGCGTTTGGGCCCACAGAGGTGGAGGAGTAACTTTTTTTTGACATGTTGGGCTTTCCAGCTTTCTCTGTGGTTAGTTTACTGTCGGTTTTGCTTTGTTGCCCATTGTTTTTCTTTTATTATTATTCTTTTCTCCTGGTCTGTGTTGCATGCACTCTGTTCAAACGTTAGGTCTGAAATGGTTGGCACAGGGGAAAAGCTGATCTGTGTCATTAGTTTCTCGGAATGGGATGGCTCCGAGCAGCCTTGCTCCCTATTTGTACTATTTGAACTTTGCAAATCTCTGTTCTCTCAAGCAGAACCCCTAGACCGGATCCATTCTTGACCAGTGACCGGCTCGAATCTGGCCTTTTGTGTGTAAGACGATCACGGTTTCTTTTGTTTATCCTGCCATATGCAAATCAGACCAAGAGCTCTACCTCAAGAGCAAGGACCACAAACAAGAAATGTGTATGAAATGAAAAGTTGTCAATTGGATTTTCTCCCTTAAAAAAAAAACAAAAAACAAACTACTAGAAGTCTCCCTGAGTCCACTTGCTAGAATTTTTGACACAGTTTACACAGAAAAAGGCATTGTTCCTATTTTTTCATTATGGCTGAGTTTCACCTTCAGATTGTAAATGTGTATATGTCCGTGAAAGCATCGAGTCTGAAAATGTGTTATTTGCGTTGCCCTAAATGTGAGTCAGTTTTCGACTCTCAAACATTTTGAACAAATGTCAAAGTTAACTTTTAAAAATTGCGTGACTATTTCAGACCCGCAATTTTATCTAAGATTAAATCAGACTTTTTTGTCTGAGTGGTAATTATATATTTATTATTTAGCAAAACAAAACAAAAACCAGAATTGTTTTGACAGATGTCTCTTCTTTCAGCTAGCATTTCTCCACCAACTCAAACCCGCTTAAATGTGTTTTGGAGTTCCCTTCCTAATTAGCTTATTTTTTAGATCACCTGCAATTCATTTGCAAATGATGATAAAACACATTTTAGAGAAAAGAACCTCATTTGTAGCTTTTTTCTTTTTAAGTGTATATATTTTGACTACTGTTTGTGAATGAAGTTGGCTAACATGTATTTAGTTTCATTTTGGCTTTATGTAATATAAAGTTTTTAAAAGTTTAAGTATTGGTTTTAACCTTTATGTGTAAATGGTTTTTCTTGTGTGATCTTCTAATTTAATATTAGACGTCTAAACTATATCTGTAAATTAGAAACCGACTATCACTCTGTTCATTTTTTTTGAACAAAGAGTTTAAATAAAGCCTGAACCAGGGAAAAGAGAAAATCCTCTATTTCTTGTTGAGTTCCTAACAAGATTTTTATCTGAATTGCCCTTACGTGCCTGGTCCAGGTGAAGTGTAAGGTATCCTCCAAAGACAGTCTTTGTTTCACTTTTGAATAGATTTACTAGGAAATCTAAATCAAGCCATTGTTATTCAGAGCCAAAAACCTGATTTATCACATTTTTAATCGTGAATAGGAAAGAAGATAAAAAAAAAAAAAAACCAAGTAGTTGTATTATCTTGGGGGGAAAAAAAGGCATTCATGAACCAGTAGAACAGAGCCCATTGAAAACATCCAGACCGTTTAAAGCATTTCACTAGTTTCCAGTAACATTTTAAGAGGGGAAAGTTGCCTGACCACTTTATCTTGTTAGCAGGAGAGCCCCACTGCTTAAATCAGTGTAATTTGTTCTTGTATCTTTGGTATATTCCTTATTTACACCTTAAGATTTTATTTGTAAGGATGATCGCTGAATTAAGACTTTGTACAACTTTTGACCTCTTTAAGGCTTTATTCTGTCATGCTAATGGCTTTAAAATAGA
Source organism: Oreotragus oreotragus (assembly GCA_006410675.1). Classification (NCBI taxonomy): domain Eukaryota; kingdom Metazoa; phylum Chordata; class Mammalia; order Artiodactyla; family Bovidae; genus Oreotragus; species Oreotragus oreotragus. Next base: position 189,171 of record SJYX01007517.1, read on the forward strand.
AACAACAAATTCTAATAGGGTTGAATTTCCAAGGCTGCACAAGTTTACACTGGAGAAAGGTTTGAAATCATACCAGGTTTTAATTTCAGAAAAGAAATTAGAAGATGCCAGGAAGACTATCAGGAGAAAAAAAAAAAAAAAACCTAGAGGGAGATCTTTATTTTCGCCCCACCAAGATAGAAATTCTAAAGATACAAGACTCAACTAGTCCTAAACTAGTTTCCCCAACAGAGACAGTCTCTGGAGCTCCACGTCTTTATAAGCTACCCAACTCTTTAAAGTCATTGTTTTCCCCCTACGGAATAATATTTTAAGAACCATGAAAAGTTTGGAAATGTAAAAAAAAAAAAAAAAACCTAGAGGGAGATCTTTATTTTCGCCCCACCAAGATAGAAATTCTAAAGATACAAGACTCAACTAGTCCTAAACTAGTTTCCCCAACAGAGACAGTCTCTGGAGCTCCACGTCTTTATAAGCTACCCAACTCTTTAAAGTCATTGTTTTCCCCCTACGGAATAATATTTTAAGAACCATGAAAAGTTTGGAAATGTGAGAAATAGGCTCTGCTGGTTTGACCCTGATTCACTAATTAAAACGATCCTTCTCCTGTTATTCCCCGAGCTCTTTGCAATATTATAAGTTAATTCATATGGTTCTGAGCGATTATGCAAAACTAATTTGGACTGTCCAGGGGTAATTATCCCTGACACGGTTAATTAAATCCTTTCAAGGCTCCGTCTTTCCCTTTTGTAGCAGCCCATCACTTCTCAACACGGAACTTCCTGCGGCTCGCTGGAAATCACCCCAGCCCTAAATCTTAGTTACCTCCCTGAGCCTTCCAGCTCGGCCCCACCGGCCCGAAGAGTTCCCCGCCCCCTCCCGCCCCCGCCCCTTTCTCTAATGGTCTGCGTTTNTAATTAAATTATAACTTGAGGTGTCTTGCATCTTGTAAATTATATTTATATTCATAACTCATGATCTCAGCTCATTTCATTACAATTATAAACTATTATTCTGATACTATAAATGAGAATGATTTGGAGAAGTTAATTCAGGTCAGTTCAGTCTCTCAGTCATACCTGATTCTTTGTGATCCCTGCAGCCAAGCCTCCCTGGCCATCACCAGCTCCCGTAGTTTACTCAAACGCATGTCCATTGAATCGGTGATGCCATCCAGCCATCTCATCCTCTGTCATCCCCTTCTCCTGCCACCTTCAATCTTTCCCAGCATCAGGGTCTATTCCAGTGAGTTGGTTATTTGCATCAGGTGGCCAAAATACTGGAGTTTCAGCTTCAGGATCAGTCCTTCCAATGGATATTTAGGACTGATTTCCTTTATGATTGACTGGTTGGATCTTCGAGCAGTCCAAGGGACTCTCAAGAGTCTTCTCCAACACCACAGTTTAAAAGCATCAATTCTTCAGTGCTCAGCTTTCTTCACAGTCCAACTCTCACGTTCACTGGATGTGACCACTGGAAAAGCCATAGCCTTGACTAGACAGGCCTTTGTTGGCAAAATAATGTCTCTGCTTTCTAATATGCTATCTAGGTTGGTCATAACTTTCCTTCCAAGGACTAAGCATCTTTTAATTTCATGGCTGCAATCACCATCTGCAGTGATTTTGGAGCCCCAAAAAATAAAGTCTGACACTTTCCACTGTTTCCCAATCTATTTCCCATGAAGTGTTGGGACCAGGTGCTGTGATCTTAGTTTTCTGAATGATGAACTTTAAGCCAACTTTTTCACTCTCCTCTTTCATTTTCATCAAGAGGCTCTTTAGTTCTTCTTCACTTTCTGCCATAAGGGTGGTGTCATCTGCATATCTGAGGTTATTGTTATTTCTCCCAGCAATCTTGATTTCAGCTTGGGCTTCATCCAACCCAGCATTTCTTATGATGTACTCTGTATAAGTTAAATAAGCAGGGTGACAATATACAGCCTTGATGGATGTACTCCTTTTCCTATTTGGAACCAGTCTGTTGTTCCGTGTCAGTTCTAACTCTTGCTTCCTGACCTATATACAGATTTCTCAAGAGGCAGGTCAGGTGGTCTGGTATATGAAAAGGCAAAAAGATAGGACACTGAAAGATGAATTCCCCAGGTCAGTAAGTGCTCAACATCCTACTGGAGATCAGTGGGGAATTAACTCCAGAAAGAATGAAGAAATGGAGCCAAAGCAAAAACAACATCCAGTTGTAGATGTAACTGGGGATAGAAGCAAAGTCCGATGCTGTAAAGAGCAATACTGCATAAGAACCTGGAACGTTAGATCCATGGATCAAGGCAAATTGGAAGTGGTCAAACAGGAGATGGCAAGAGTGAACGTTGACATTTTAGGAATCAGTGAACTAAAATGGACTGGAATGGGTGAATTTAATTCAAATCACCATTATATCTACTACTGTGGGCAAGAATCCCTTAGAAGAAATGGAGTAGCCATCATAGTCAACAAAAAAGTCCAAAATGCAGTACTTGGATGCAATCTCAAAAACGATAGAATGATCTCTGTTCATTTCCGAGGCAAACCATTTAATATCACAATAATCCAAGTCTATGCCCCGAACAATAATGCTGAAGAAACTGAAGTTGTATGGTTCAATGAAGACCTCCAAGACCTTCTAGAACTAGCACCCCAAAAAGATGTCCTTTTCATTACAGGGGACTGGAATGGAAAAGTAGGAAGTTAAGAAACACCTGGAAGAACAGGCAAATTTGGCCTTGGGGTACAAAATGAAGCAGGTCAAAGGCTAACAGTTTTGCCAAGAGAACATGTTGGTCATAGCAAACACCCTCTTCCAGCAACACAGGAGAAGTCTCTACACATGGACATCACCAGATGGTCAATACTAAAATCAGATTGATTATATTCTTTGCAGCCAAAGATGGAGATGTTCTATACAGTCAACAAAAAGAAGACCAAGAGTGGTCTGTGGCTCAGATCGTGAACTCCTTATTGCCAAATTCAGACTTAAATTGAAAAAAGTAGGGAAAACTACTAGACCATTTAGGTATGACCTAAGTCAAATCCCTATGACTATACAGTAGAAGTGAGAAACAGATTCAAGGGATTAGATCTAATAGACAGAGTGCCTGATGAACTATGGATGGAGGTTCATGACACTGTACAGGAGACAGGGATCAAGACCATCCCCAAGAAAAAGAAATGAAAAAAAGCAAAATGGTTGTCTGAGGAGGCCTTACAAATAGCTGTGAAAAGAAGAGAAGTGAAAAACAAAGGAGAAAAGGAAAAATATACCCATTTGGATGCAGATTTCCAAAAAATATCAAGGAGTGAGAAGAAAGCCTTCCTCAGTGATCAGTGCAAAGAAATAGAGGGAAACAATAGAATGGGAAAGACTAGAGATCTCTTCAAGAAAATCAGAGATATGAAGGGAAATTTTCATGCAAAGATGGGGTCGATAAAGGACAGAAATGGTATGGACCTAGCAGAAGAAGAAGATATTAAGAAGAGGTGGCAAGAATACACAGAAGAACTATACAAAAAAGATCTTCACGACCCAGATAACCCCGATAGTGTGATCACTCACCTAGAGCCAGACATCCTGGAATGTGAAGTCAAGTGGGCCTTAGAAAGCATCACTACAAACAAAACTAAGCAGGTGATGGAATTTCAGTTGAGCGATTTAAAATTCTAAAAGATGATGCTGTGAAAGTGGTGTACTCAATATGTCAGCAAATTTGGAAAACTCATCAGTGGCCACAGGACCAGAAAAGTTCATTTTTCTTTCCAATTCCAAAGAAAGGCAATACCCAAGAATGCTCAAACTACTGAACAATTGCACTCATCTCACACGCTAATAAAGTAACGCTCAAAATTCTCCAAGCCAAGCTTTAACAGTAAGTGAACCGTGAACTTCCAAATGTTCAAGCTGGATTTAGAAAAGGCAGAGGAATCAGAGATCAAATTGCCAACATCTTCTGGATTATGGAAGAAGCAAGAGAGTTCCAGAAAAACATCTATTTCTGCTTTATTGACTATGTCAAAGCCTTTGACTTTTTTTTTTTTTTTTTGTCCTTCAGTGGGAGCGTTTAGACAGTCGAGGAGGTTTTGTCCGGGAACAAAACGCAGGGTTGGGAGGTTTTGTGAGAGTGTTGTTTGTTGAAGTGGAGCTAAGAAAAAGCGGCGGCTTTCTCCTCATTGTGAAGAAACCAATCAGTGGTATTTGGAAAACTGTTAGCATTGTGCACTTCTTCTGTGTCCATTGTGAGGCGTTTCTTTTCACAAGGTTTTTTTTTCAGCCGATCCAGCTGGCCGGAATGAATAGCGGCGCAAAGTGTACACGCTTTGTCCCTCCGGCCTTCAAGTAGCCCCCATTGAATAGACTAAGTTGACACTGCGTGACAGTGAAACAACATAATAAAAAATACATGAGCCCCTGAATAGGAGCAGGCGCATAAATAAATAAAATGGGTGACCAAAACTGGATAAACTGAATGACAAAACGGTGAAAGGGGAACAAAAAGATATTTAACACGCTAGATTAGCATTAGAATGCGATCTACAAGGCAGAACAATTGATGAATAGGTTTACCGGCCAAGAAAGAAATGGACTAAATGCCCTTTGAATAGATATGCTTTTTGCAAGGGCTTTGAATAGATATGCTTTTTTTGCAAGGGCTGAATGGGAAAAGGTAAAGATGAAGCTATGCAAATGAGCGGGGGAACTTTTTATATATATTCTTTAAACACACACACACACTGCGGGGAGGAGAGTGCTGCCTCGGGGTGTTTATAGAAGCAATAATTGCCATTATTAGCATTGTCTGCAACAGACAGAAATTGAACAGGTTGGGATAATGTCGGGTAGCAGTAATTATTCTTCTAATTAATGGTCCTTTGCTACTTAAAAAAATAAAGGAAAGGAGAAGTCAAAGTTATGCAGAAGTTATGTTTCCTCGTGTCCGTTTGCCCAGCGTTGGAATCCGTGGAGCAGCGAGTGTGGCCATTCCAAGATGCATGCTGATTTTAGAACATTCCGGGGAGCCAATCCTTAGACTCCGGGTTTGGAGCCTGCATTCCATTTATACTGCATTTTGAGAGTCTAATATAGCGTCTGGTACGTGGTAGGTGTCGAATGAATAGTTATGGAATGAATGAAGGCATGTAAATTAAATGGAGGAACCCTAGCCTTCTCGCGGATGTGGGGGAGGGGGATACCAAGGAGGGCTTTCGAGTTTCACCGCCCCCACCTTCACATTTTTAGGGGAGCCGTCCAAGAGGAAAGGTCGCCACAAGCTTTTTGAGGCTTTTGTCTTCAGCCTATCTGGGCCGCTGGAAAAAATGGGGAGACCAAACAAGCGACGGGCAACTATTGCCCCCCACCCCCATTCCTTCTCTGTCTCCAAACCCATCCCTAAGGGCGAAGAACATTGTACGTACCCCCTTAAAGAATTGGTCTTCCCTGTGGCTCAGACGGTAAAGAATCTGCCTACAATGCAGGAGACTTGGGTTCGATCCCTGCGTCTAGAAGATCCCTTTAGTGACGGGAATGGCTACCTACTCCAGTATTCTTGCCTGGAAAATTCACGGACAGAGGAGCCTGGCAGGCTATACAGTCCACGGATAGCAGAGCCAGACACGACTGAGCGACTAACACTTCCTGAAGGGATTAGAATACTTAGCTCTTTCTCGAGGATCTCTCCCTTTGGCCTCTGCTCCCCTTTCCCCTCTAAGCCTTTAACTGAACCCCGCCGGACAGAGGACCTCCTGCCTGAATTGCTGGCGGAGGCAGGGCGCGAACCCGCAAAGATCTCGGCTGTCCTCGGGCTCCCTGCGTTGCCCCCCAAGGCGGGCGTCGGTAACTTTGTCAACTGTTTTATGTTCTATAGTTGACTGCCAAGCCGGCCTGGCTGCGGGGCCACCCAGCCGTCGAACTTTCCAGCGGCTTTCAGCCCTGCCCTAACTTAAATGAACAAGACAAATTGTAGACGGCCGGGCTGACAAGTCCCTGCCAACAAGCGGAGGCTCGGAGGGCACTCAGCACCAGCGCTCCGACCTCCCCGACGGCAGCCGGGAAACTGGGTTTTGAGAAGAGATGACAACTGCTTCTGAATTGTTGGGATAAAAGGGGAGGTGTCCCGAGCTTTAAAAGCAGTGTTCTCCACCACCCCCTTTTTAAAAAGCAACTGATCCTTTCCAAGTGACGGGGGCCGCTGGGAAGTCTCGCATATTTTAAAATGTAACCCAAGCTTTCCCGGTTTCAGCTTCATTTAAAACATGCAAGTTCCTAGAAACTAACAAACCTGAAAGAAAAAAAAAACTTGCGAAGCGTTCTATTTGGATAAACCGGTTGGGAGTCACTTTGAGGCGATAAAATGCACAATGCTGCGGTGATGGGTATTGGTGGAGGCAGTGACCTGTTGGATTGGGTTTCCAGGTTCAAGGTGGCCACCGGGCCTTCGCCAACCACCTAGCCGCAGAGCAGGGAAGTGGTACCTACAAGGCAATAGCTTTAATGCTTTCCTTTTTGTGACCTCCTCCGCCCAGCCTCTCACTGCACGCTTTGTCAGGTAGGCGCCATCACCCTTGCTGAGGCAGCCCCATCATTCACACTCGACTGAAGGAAATAAAATCGGCTTTGGCTTTTTAATTCCTTTTGAAGATTTCTCCACCTGATTTCTACCTCCTTTGGGCTCCTCGCTTGATTGAGGGAGGGGTTATTTAGGGACTTTTTGACAAACAGAAGAAGTTGAGGTGCTAATTGTAAACACCCGGTTGCTCTCCTTGAATGTATTTATTATCATACATGAGGACTTGAAGACTCATGGCCTATTACTCATTTCAAGCCTCTAGGCAAAGAATTCTCCTACTGAGATAGACCAGTAAAACCAGATTTCTTAGGGGAAATTACGAGGATGTCTTCAGACTCTCTTCGTGGAACGATATTACTGGGTTGTCAATTTCACTCGAGCACCCTCCTCCCTACACATCTCATCCCACCGTTTTACTTCGGGATCACCCCAAGGTAATTAGCCACTCGCAGAAAGCTTGAAATCCCGAAAGGAGAGGAGCAGCCTAGGATAACAGAGACCAAGTGAGGCTTTTCAGATCAGATGCTCCACGGGGGCCATCTTTTCATAAGGTCAGGAGTGGAGTGAAGTATGTTTGCAGAAGAGGAAATACGTTTAAAAGGGCTCCCAGGCGGTGGGGGGTGGGGCGCTTACCACAATGTCATCACTACGACCTCCGCAGGGAGCCCAGCCTGCCCTCCGTGGAGTTCCCCACGGGTACTGCCACTGAATTCAGGAGTTCATTACCGGCACATGGGAACAAGAACACACACACACAGTTGGGAGCGGGCCTCGGTTTATGTGTCATCAAATGCTAACCCCCGAGGTTGAGAGTAGTGTCCGACAGACTAGAGATCTACTCGGGCATCAGAAGTCGGGGGAAATCTGGCGGGGTTATAATCGCGCAAAAGCACACGCGAATTCTGCCCAACAAACGTTTGCACACCCGCTCTCCCACGCTCTCTCCCACTTGGCTGAAGTTTGGGTTATGGTATGTGTTTTGAACTGGACCATTTAAATGGCCTCGACGGCCTCCCTCTGCCTGCGTGGACCCGCTCATTGACGGGGACTGACAGAGCGCACACAGAGCCTGGGAGAGGACACAGGAGACCACTCAGGGAAGCATAGGAAAAGTGCGTTTCAGACGAGAAGGCAGGGAGGAAGAGAGGATGAAGTGGGGGTGGGGGTGGGGGAATCAGGACGAGAAAAAGAACCGCCTTCCTCCTGACACTCCCTCTTTCCCTCAGGGTCAACACCTGAGGAGGTGCTGCCAGGGCTAATGTGCCATTAGAAGAGCTGAACCGCAGAGGAGGTGAAGGACCGCAGACTCAGCCTCCTCCAACCCTAACTCCTCCGCACTTTCGCCCCCACCCCCCACCGCTGGTTCACCCCAACTAAAACCGGAGACTGCCCCGTCGGGAAGGGAATGCTACCGGAGGCGATGATCGCGCGGGCTCTGGAAGGTTCCGCACCACCCAGGGTTCCGGAAGCGGGGGGAGGATCCTGAAAGTCCTCTGGACTCTGGGACTCCTCTTGCAGCTGGAGCCACGTGAGAAAGAGGAGTCTTTAAAAGTGCGGCTGGCCTCTCCCCGCATCGTATTAACTCCTGCAAGTGAAAGTCGCCCAGTCGTGTCCGACTCTTTCTGGCCATGGGATTCTCCAGGCAAGAATACCGGAGTGGATAGCCCGTTCCCGTCTCCAGGGGATCTTCCAAACCCAGGGATCGAACCCGGGTCTCCCGCATCGCAGGCGGATTCTTTACCGTCTGAACCACCAGGGAAGCCCAAACTCACATTGGAAAATAGGTTTTGTGCAGCCTGAAACTTGCTTAAAACTGCATCACAATTAGGGTAGGGCTTTAGAAGAGCGGTCGGTGCCAGGGAGGGACTGAAACTGAAGCTCCTTTTTCTTCCCGGGAAATCTGCCCCGATAGACTCTCAGGACTGCCAGGGGAGCTAGTTCTTTCCCAGTTCCAGCAGTGAAACGAGAGCCAGGGGCAGAAATGAAGACCTTAGCTAACCGCCCCATCCCCGCCTCAGCTCCCACTCCCGCGTGTCGGCGGGACACAGGCGCCGACTGCCCTGCCCCCGACCAAGGCTTCCTTGCTCTTCTGGATCCTAACTTGCTATATTCCTTCTTTCCAGGGACTCTTTTTTTTCTCCTGCAAACCTAGACTAGAGTAAGTAGAGCGGCCGATTAATAAGTATTCAAACGGAATGTTTAAGATCGAGTGAATAAAAATGAGTCTGCGGCTGCGGCGGCAGCGCCCACCGGCTCAAGCTCGCCTCTCCTGGGCGCGTGGAGCCGGAACAGGCGAAACTCGCATTTCTGATCCAGAAATGGGACCGAGGTCAGCGGAGCCAACCATCATTCTGCGCCCCTACGCCAGGTTGGGAACCCTCCACCCCGACTCGGGCGCCCGGTGCACGGCGGATGGCAAGGCTCTGCGTGCACCCACTCCTTGGGAGAGGGGGGTTATCTTTGGATACGGTTCCCTTTCTTTCTGGAAAGTTGCTTCGACTTCTGTTACCGAGGCGCACGCTTTGGGAACCTGGAGATGGAAGGTGTGAAGAGGGCTCGGTGTGAAGAGGGCTCGCCTCAGTCCCCACGCTTAGGGCGTTACCCAACGCGAGTCTCTGCGAAAAACTCCCGGAACTTGCCCTCGAGGGCTCCGGAGGGAGGCCGTGACTCGCCTGCAGGAAGGAAAACCTCGAGCTGCGGATTCGAGGGAGGGGACCAGTCGCCGAAGACACTGGATTTCTGGCCTCGGGACATAATGGCCTAGCCAGTGCACTTCCAAAGACTCGCCACCTCCCTCTCGGAAAATTCGCCCTTGGCCTCTTTGTTTCCCTGTAGCCAGGGTGTCTTGCCTTGGGCAACTATAAGTGATGGAGCAGAGTCTAGGCCTCGCAGCCCCTGGCCCCACATTCATGCCCTGCACGCACGGGGCCACAAGGCCTGGGCCGGGTCCGAATCAGCGCCTGCAGCCCTCGGGCTTAGAAGGAGGTGGAGGTTGGGCGTGCCCCTGACCCAGCGCCCCGGAATTTAGCTGAATCCAGGTCTCGGTGGGCCTGAGACCGTCCTCCAGTCTCAGGCTAGCTCAGCGGCGGACACTCGAGCGCCCCACGTCTCACCCAGGCTGCCAGCTTCGCCCCGACTTCGTGTGTAAGCAAGGCAAAATTGACTTCCGCACCCTCCAGGGCCAAGCGCTCCGACGGTGTCGCTGCGGAGCCCAGAGAAGCGCACTTTGCAGGAGAAGGATGCGCAGGTGGTTTTCGTGGGCAGAGTGAGTTCTTGCCCAGGACGAGGGCGCTCCTAGTAAGGAGTAGTCTTTTTCCCCTAGAGCTTGTCCGAGGTCAAGAGTATGAGGCCCGGATCATCTTGATAAAACTTTGGGGACATTAAGCCCCAGTTCCGACCCAATGGCAAGGCCGGAAACTTTTGAAAAGTGTTCCCTGAAAATATTGAGTTATCCACTGCTAAGGCCTTTTCCAGTGGTCATGTATGGATGTGAGAGTTAGACTGTGAAGAAAGCTGAGTGCCAAAGAATTAATGCTTTTGAACTGTGGTGTTGGAGAAGACTCTTCAGAGACCCTTGGACTGCAAGGAGATCCAACCAGTCCATTCTGAAGGACATCCACCCTGGGATTTCTTTGGAAGGAATGATGCTAAAGCTGAAACGCCAGTACTTTGGCCACCTCATGTAAAGAGTTGACTCATTGGAAAAGACTGATGCTGGGAGGGATTGAGGGCAGGAGGAGAAGGGGACGACCGAGGATGAGATGGCTGGATGGCATCACCGACTCGATGGACGTGAGTTTGAGTGAACTCTGGGAGTTGGTGATGGACAGGGAGGCCTGGCGTGCTGCAATTCATGGGGTCGCAAAGAGTTGGACACAACTGAGCGACTGAACTGAACTGAACTGAAGACATTGGGACATCTAGTCACTGCTCGCCTCAGACTAGGTCCTGGCCACGTTTATCAGCGAAATGGATGTAAAAGGCCACTCTAGTCCACGACCGGAAGCTCCTTTTCTAAAGGAGGAACAGGGGCTGGTAGTTCTAGGAGGTATAGCAAGACTTGGAGGAGGTCTGGAGGATTCTGGATGGTTCTATTGCCTAAGGAATGCTCCTCGCTTGGAAAATCTCAGGAGAGGGTGTGGAGTGGGTGATAAGGCCCTTGAGATCCTGGCCTAAAAGATGGGCGGAATGCATCTGGGTAAGTTTCGACTATATAATGGTAAAGCAGAGAACCCTAAATCATTCAGGGATGGCAATGGGCCCCTTAGTTTGGTTCAATTCACTTGCTCAGTTGTGTTCAACTCTTTGCGACCCCATGGACTGCAGCACGCCAGGCTCACCAACTCCCGGAGTTTACTTAAATTTAGTAACCTAGTAACCAGGAGATGCAAAAGACTTGGTTTTGATCCCTGATCGAGAAGATTTCCTGGAGAAGGAAATGGCAACCCACTCCAATATTTTTGCCCAGGGATCCCATGGACAGAAGAGTTGACACAGTAACCACAGCTCTTCCTAATCTCCTGGTTTGTGTCCCTGAGCCTCTCAGCTGCCCAATGCCAGGAAGCACCGTCTTCTGTGTGAGTGGCGCCCCCTTGGAAGCCATTTGCCCCCTTTCTCTCTAACTTTCCAGACAAGAACTTCCTATTTACAGAAGGGGGAGTAGGGCTTTCCCAAGGTTAAATGGGGTTCTAGTCTGTATTTGCTGGCCCCAAAGCCCAAACTCATTCACTCACCTTGCTGCTACCCACTAAGGAAGCAAACTTCCACAATCTTAGCAGCAATCAGTTTTCCTTCCCTGACAGCCTGGAAAATCACAACTGAAGTCCCTTGATAATTTGCTCTTTCTGGTGTATTCCACTCTCCAAGTGGAAATCCACTCTATCATGACTGCAGACAGCTGGGTCTGGGGATGCTGTTACTGAAAAGAATATGTTTGTCTCACTTTTCTGCTTTAACAAAACAAATCATCAAAAAGCCTTTTCCTTCGAACCACGAATGTTCAATGGCAAAGACTTCTGGTTTAATATGACTTTTGAAAAGTGAGAGAAACCATGCATGAAAACCCAGCTGAGGGGCGGATTCCTCAGGTGATGCCTCACCTTTTCTTTTCTCCCCATTTTCTTGTTTCCTTCTCCTGCTCATAGTTCCTTGTGGGTTTTCTAAATTCAGGTAAGTAAAACTCTTCAAAAGTCCTGGTGTGATGCTTTAAATGCTTCCTTGTTAATGGTGTCAGAGGGGTGAGAGTGTGTTGTGCTGGATTTAGAAACTTCTGGCTTTGCCGGAGGATCCAACAGAAGAACAAGGGAAATGAGCCCTGGTTCCTCAGGTTATCTCCTGCCGTTCTCCAAGGTCTCAGGCCTAATGAGCAAATACTTCTACCTCCAGCCTCCCATAGCGGCTTACTTACTAGCCTCTGTGTGCCCTCAGACGCTGCCTGTTCTCCTGTGACTGGGGGTGAACAGTCCCCATTCCCGACTAGGGCTGGCTTCTCTACTCACACACATTCCCTCCCCTCTCTGGGAGGCAGACTCTCAAATGCCCCCGGCAGTCCCCACTTCCTGGAATTCATGTCTCTGTGTAAACCTCTCCCTCTTGAAGCAGCCGGAGCTAGTGACTCGCTCCTAACAAATAAAATATGGCAAAGCAATGGGATGGCACTTCCTGGTTAAGTTACAGAACAATGACTTCCCCCTTGTTCTTCCTCTCAGCTCTTGTTCTGTGGAAAGCCAGCTGCCATTTTGTGAGCTGCTGCATGAAGAGGCTGGGGGGTAGGGGCGGAACTGATGTCTCTGGCCAGAACCCAACGGGGTCCTGAAATCTGCCACCTGTAGAGTTGAGTGACATGGAAATGGATCCTCACTCAACTGAGCCTTGGGATGACAGCAGCCCCATTGACAGGGTGACTATAGCCTTGGGAGAGACGCTTGAGCCAGAAACTTTCAACAAGGCGTTCCTGGAACCTTAACCCACAGTAATCATGAGATAATCAGCTCATATTATTTTAAGCCATTAGGTCTGGGGATGATTTGTTATGCAGCATGAGGTAACTAATACACCACATGAAAATACTAGATATGGCTCCAGAAAATCTCTCCCCTTTTCTCTTGTCAAAAATTTCTTTCTTTACTAAATCATTCTTGTCAGTACAAAAAAAATCCTATTCTCCCATAAAAAAAAAAAAAAACAAAAAACTTCATTTTTCCTCCAGCTACCACTTCTCTGCTCCCCTTTACAGTGAATTCGTTAAAAAACAAAAGATGTCTCTCTTCCTTATCTCTGATTTCCTGTTTCCTCCTTTCTCTTAAACCCCCTCTAGTTGTGAGTTTGCTCCCCTCTGCCAACACTGCTCCACCAAATTCTGCTCTTATCCAGGTCCCCAGTGCTTCCTGGATTGAACGATCAGTTCTCATCTACCTTGATCTACAGGGTTTGACAGAACTGATCGCTCTCTCCTCCTAAAAGCTACTTGGCTGCAAAGGTACCACACTCATTTGGGTTTCCTACTTCCTCACTGGATGCTCTGCCATTTTCCCTCCCTGGTTCTACATCTCTCTAACCTCTTAATCAAGTTTTGTTAGGAAAGATAGGAACACAGTCATATTCTCTGCTGTAGACTGAATGTTGTGTCTCTCCCAGTTTCATATCTGGGCTTCCCTGGTGGGTTAGCTGGTAAAAAAAAAAAAATCTCCCTGCAATGCAGGAGACCTGGGTTCGATCCCTAGATTTGGAAGATGCCCTGGAGAAGGGAAAGGCTACCCACTCCAGTATTCTGGCCTGGAGAGTTCCATGGACTGTATAGTCTGTGGGGTTCCAAAGAGTCGGATATGACTGAGCGCCTTTCGCTTTCACTTTTCTTTCAGATTCATAGGTTAAATCCTAATGCCCAGTGAGAAGTGATTAGGTCATGAGGGTGTAGTCCCATGAATGTGATTAAGTGCCAAGAGATTTCAGAGCGCTCCCTTACTGCCATGTGAGGGCACAGCCGGAAGTTGGCTCTCGCTGAATCAGGAAGTGGAGTCTCAGCAGACACAGAATCTGCTGGCACCTTGATCTTAGACTTTGCAGACTCCAGAACTTCTCTTGTTTTTGTTTGTTTGTTTTTGTTTTTGCCATGTGACGTGTGGGATCTTAGTCCTCCAAACAGGGATCGAAACCATGCCCCTACATTGGAATTGCAGAGTCTTGACAACTGGACTGCCAGGGACGTCCCCAGCCACCAGATCTGTGAGAAATAAATTTGTTATTCCTAAGCCACCCAGGGTATGATATTTTGTCATAGCAGCTGCACCTGATTAAGACATTCTTTAATCTTCCAACAAATTGCAATTGTCTTCTGATATTCTGTAATAGTTTCAGTAGGAGACCGTTATGATGTCAATTATATATCTTCTTAACTGACAATATAGATTTATCAGTCATTATGAGCAAGAGTATATTTATTCCTGGTGGCTCAGACGATAAACACACAAACACACACATGAGCAACAGTAGGCTGAAACAACATATAAATCCTTCATCTCAATGTCTTACCACAACAGAAGTTTATTGTGAGCTGTTATTTCCAACAACCCCCAAATCTCAATGGCTTAACACAAAAAAAGTTTATTTTTCATATGTGTCACAGTCCAAGGCAAGACGTGGGGCTCTGCTCTAAGTAATGTCTCAGGACCATCACCTAAGAGTCTTCTAGATTCTCTGCATTTAGCTGATTGACAACCAAAGACCATGGCTCTTGCAGGGGATATACAGCCATTCCTGAGACCAATGGCCATTCTTAGACCCTATTTCCATAGCTAGTGTGTCAACCTGATTATAAAGAATGCTTGGGTATATAAATTATTGCTGTGCTAAAACAAAGAAAAGAAGGTTGGAAAACATCTAACTTGTTTCTTCCAAAGGATGGAGGAAGTCATTTCTTCACTTTACAATATCCAGACACTGCTCCAGCACTTTTCTGAACACACAGATACAAATCCATACACAGAAGGTATGGTGAGTTCCCCCACAACAATTAATCCTGGAGCTACCCAGGTGGCTCAGTGGAAAAGAATCCACCTGCCAGAGTGGAAGATGCTGGAGACACAGGTTTGATCCCTGGGTTGGGAAAATCCCCTGGAGGAAGAAATGACAACCTGCCTGGAAAATCGCATGGACAGTGGAGCCTGGCAGAATACAGTCATGAGGTCACAAAGAGTCAGATACAACTGAGCACCTACATACCTACATCTGTCTATTTCCTACAAAACTCATAATTCACTCACTTTCCAGAAAAAAAACAAAAACAAAACAAAACTAGGTAGAGAGCCTCTTCCATCTGATATTAGTCTTCTCTCCTTGAGACTAATGCTGGGTTGCTTAGTTGTGTCTGACTCTTTTGTGACCTCATGGACTATAGCCCGAAAGTCTCAAGTCTCCTCTGTCCATGGGATTTCCCAGTCAAGAATACTGGAGTGGGTTGCCATTTCCTTCTTCAGGGGATCTTCCTGACCCAAGGATCAAAATTGCATCTCTTGTGTCTCGGCATTGGCAGATGGATTCTTTACTACTGCACCACCAAGAAATATTGTAGAAGAATATCTCTCTGTCCTAGCAGAGCATCCGAATTAATGTGAGCTTTTGAACCATTAAGGGCACTCAAGGCTATCTGAAGATCTTGTCGTTCAGTCAGTTATGTCCGACTCTTTGCGACCCCATGGACTGCACCACACCAGGTTTCCCTGTCCTTCACCAACTCCTAGAGCTTCCTCAAACTCATGTCCATCGAGTCAGTGATCCCATCCAACCATCTCATCCTCTGTCATCCCCTTCTCCTGCCTCCAGTCTTGCCCAGCATCAGGTTCTTTTCCAAAGAGTTGGCTCTTCACATCAGGTGGGCCAAAGTATTGGAGTTCAGCATCAGTCCTTTCAATAAATATTCAGGGTGGTTCCCTTTAGGATGGACTGGTTTGATCTCCTTGCAGTCCAAGGGACTCTCAAGTCTTCTCCAGCACCACAATTCAAAAGCATCTATTCTTTGGTGTTCAGCCTTCTTTATGGTCCAATGCTCACATCCATACATGAAGATCTGCTGAGTTAGAACTTCCTAGAACTAGAACTCAGCCATGTATATCTCTAAAAATTTCCCTTGGTGATCCAGTGTACACCCAGGATTGAAAACGACTGTTCAGACTTGAGAAAGGAGTGTCAGTTAAGACCCAGAGTCAGATCATTGTAATGTTTTATACTGGAGTAAATGTCTATAAAATTGTCTTGGCAAATAAATAAACAAACAGAACCCCAAATATCTTGCCTCTCAATTCAATTCAAAAGTATTTTTTTAAGAAAAACAATATTGATGGGGACTTATGTTGTGGTTCAGCAGCTAAACCTCTGAGCTCCGATGCAGGGGGCCTGNGTAATGTTTTATACTGGAGTAAATGTCTATAAAATTGTCTTGGCAAATAAATAAACAAACAGAACCCCAAATATCTTGCCTCTCAATTCAATTCAAAAGTATTTTTTTAAGAAAAACAATATTGATGGGGACTTATGTTGTGGTTCAGCAGCTAAACCTCTGAGCTCCGATGCAGGGGGCCTGGGTTTGATTCCTCCCTTTTTCTAGTGCCCTTCATTTCACCTATTGGGAAATCTTCTGGATTTAGTAAAGGTCCAAACCAAGGACTTCCCTGGTGGTCTAGTGGTTAAGAATCCACCTTCCGATGCAGGGGACACAGGTTCAATCCCTGGTCGGGGAACTGGGACCCCACATGCCGCAGTGGCCTGCAACTAAGGTGTGACACAGTCAAATAAATATTTAAACTCTGCCCCCCCATAAAAGACGCAAGCCATCAGCATCTCTCAGGTGAATTATGGCAGCAACCGCTGCTTTAATTTCTTAATGCTTCCCTATCATATCACCACAAATGTAACAACTTAAGACAACATGCACTTATTGTCTCACAGTTCTAGGTCAGAGTTCTAGTCAGTTCTAGGTCTAGTAGGTCAGAGTTCTCAGGGTTTGGCTGGGTTCTCTGTTCGGGGTCCCAAGAGGCTGGAGTCAAGGTGTCACTGGCTTGGGCTCTCTCATCTTCAGCTTCCTTAGGACTCGTGCAGGATTCAGTTGCTTCTCACGGAGGTGGTTTAGTCACTCATGTCTGACTCTTGCGACCCCATGGACTGTAGCCAGCCAGGCTCCTCTTTTCATGGAATTCTCCAGGCAAGAATACTGGAGTGGGTTGCCATTTCCGATCTCTAGGGTATCTTCCCGACTCGGGGATCAAACCCCCATCTCTTACGTCTCCTGCATTGGCAGGCAGGTTCTTGACCACTAGCACCACCTGGGAAGCCCAACCCTCTTCACAGAGTGAGCCCAGTGAAACAGTATGAGAGTATGTTGTGAGGGGTCATTCAATTCACCCCTGCATCATAGGAGGCCTCCCCTCCACAAATATGCATGTTTTTAAAAGCATTAACTGTTGGGAAGATAGCCTGGCAAGTGGCAAGAGTGGAGAAAGGCCAGGGAAAGGTCTGACCATAGCCTCAGTGGTTGACCAGCTGTGTGACTGTGCACTGCTTTACACAACCTTGCTAAGCCTCCCTTTCCACTTCTTTAAGTGGTGCTAATCACTGCACCTTGTAGGGATACCGTAGGGATTAAATGAGATAACACAGGTGAAATACCCAGCAGAATGCCTGCTGCTCAGGAGGTGAACCTAAGGGAGCTTTCTCCCTTCCTCTCTGAGAGCCCAAATCCACCTCCCTGTAACATTTACCTCTGAGCTGAGTGCTGCTTCAGGGAGCAGTGGAGAATGAAACGGCTCTGTCCTCCAAACGGCTTTTGAAGCAGTTATCATGTTCTCCCTCAATCGTCTCCTTCTAAAGGTGAAAACGCTCAGTTCATTCAACCGTTCCTTATGAAAACTGTTTTTGATTTCCAAACATGCACAGGTTTGACGACATAGCTTCTAAAATTGTGCTGTCTAGGAAAGACTTACATTAGAAGCTAAGTTCCATGGAGGCAGGACTCTTTTTGCCTGTTAAATTCATGATGCAGCCCCAGCACCGGGGAAAGTGTCTGGTACATAGAGGGCTCTCGATAAATATTCATTTATTTAAATGATGGATCTCCAGAGGTGGCCTCTATGACCCTTTTCTGGGCATCATCCTGCTTTTACCTGGTGGCTCAGATTGTAAAGAATCTGTCTACAAGGAGAACCAGGTTTGATCCCTGGGGCAGGAAGATACCCTGGAGAAGTGAATGGCAACCCACTTCAGTATTCTTGCCTGGAGAATTCCATGGCCAGAGAAACCTGGTGGGCTACAGGCCATGGGGTCACAGAAAATCAGACACAACTGAGTGACTAACACTTTTTTTTTGTCCTTTTCAAGTCTCGATGGGTTCTAAGTAAGTAAAAATCCACTTTCTTAGACAATACCCTCAATATTTCTCAATTAGAAAGCATGAAATTTCTACAACATGATTCTTAAGGACACTACTAATTCTAGGTTTTGGCTGTTGCCTCTTTTTAAAAAATTGAAATATAACCTCCATGACATGGAATTCATCAATTAAAGCATACAATTCAGCGGTATTTTATATATTCATAGAGTTGTGCACCCATCACCACTATCTAATTCCAGAACATTCCCATCATCTCACGAAAACTCCTACCTATTAGCAGCTGATCTCAATTCCCTCATCCTTCCATGTCCTGGGTACCATTAATCCACTTTCTGTTTCTCTGGATTTGTTTCTTATGTCCATTTTATATAAATGAAATCATGCGACAGGTAGCCTTTTGTGTCTGGCTTACTTCATCCAGCAAAATGCTTTCGAGCTTTATCCCTGTCACATGGTTTCCTTTTTATGGCTCAATAATAACTGACCATATGTATATATTTTATCTACAGACTCATCTGTTGATGGACATTTGGGCTGTTTCCACTTTCAAGCTATTATGAACAATACTTGGATGAGCATGTATGTACAAGTTTTTGTATGAATTTATGTTTTAATTATCTTGGGTGTCCAGAATGGAATTGATGAGTGCTAGGATAACAATATGTTTAACCATTTGAGGAACTTCCAAACTGCTCTCCGCAGTGACTGTGCGATTTTGCATTCTTGCCATCAATGTATGAAGGTTCCAATTTCTCCACAGCCTTGTCAACACTTTGTTATTTTCAGTTTCTTTGATTCTTGCTATGCTGAAAAATGGCACCCCACCCCAGTACTCTTGCCTGGAAAATCCAATGGACGGAGTAGCCTGGTAGGCTGCAGTCCATGGGGTCGCTAACAGTCAGACAGACTGAGCGACTTCACTTTCACTTTTCTCTTTCATGCATTGGAGAAGGATATGGCAACCCACTCCAGTATTCTTGGCTGGAGAACCCCAGGGATGGGAGAGCCTGGTGGGATGCCATCTATGGGGTCACACAGAGTCGGACACAACTGAAGTGACTTAGCAGCAGCAGCATGCTGAAAAAAGTGAAAGTGTTGCTCAGTTGTGTCTGACTCTTTGCAGTCCCCTGGACTGTAGCCCGCCAGGCTTCCTGTCAATAGGATTCCCCAGGTAAGAATATTGGAGTGGGCTGCCATTTCCCTCTCTAAGGGATCTTTCTGACCCAGCGATAGAACCTGGGTCTCCCGCATTGCAGACAGAGTCTTTACTGTCTGAGCCACAGATTCTCATGTCCCAGGGATCAGGGCGTGAATGTGGCGAAGCTCTCTTGCAATTCTTGCTGAAAAAAGTGAAAGTGTTGCTCAGTTGTGTCTGACTCTTTGCAGTCCCCTGGACTGTAGCCCGCCAGGCTTCCTGTCAATAGGATTCCCCAGGTAAGAATACTGGAGTGGGCTGCCATTTCCCTCTCTAAGGGATCTTTCTGACCCAGCGATAGAACCTGGGTCTCCCGCATTGCAGACAGAGTCTTTACTGTCTGAGCCACAGATTCTCATGTCCCAGGGATCAGGGCGTGAATGTGGCGAAGCTCTCTTGCAATTCTAGTGAGTGTGAAATGGTATGTATGACATTTGGTTTGGTTGTCTAAGTCAGGAAGTTTCAAGATACTCCCTTCAAATGTCCATATCAACCTCTTTATCTTAACACTAGTCATACATTTGTTTAACAGTTCTTAAAAGTAATTTGTTTTCAACTTGCACACACTTCTTAGAGTAGCAAGTTTGTTAAATGTACTCTCTGCCTAAAATAATGTTTGCTTCTGTTATTAAAAAAAAAAAAAAAGAATTAGTTCAGCTTTCACCAGTTATGCCTTAGTCCTAATCATCCATTAGTTGAGGGTTTTTACACTCAATGCCTTACTCATCAACTTTCTGTGGCTATATGTCACTCTAGGGTTTGTCTACCAAGAAATTTGAGTTTTTCAGTGTGCTATACGCTCTAACTTTGCATCTTCTGAGATGCCAAGAGGGCA
This sequence comes from Oreotragus oreotragus, assembly GCA_006410675.1. NCBI lineage: Eukaryota > Metazoa > Chordata > Mammalia > Artiodactyla > Bovidae > Oreotragus > Oreotragus oreotragus. The sequence goes on from SJYX01007517.1 coordinate 209,134, forward strand.
GAGAGGTGCCATGGCATCGTCACCCCTACACAACTTCTCCTAGAGATAAAGGCCAAGCCTCTGCCAGATAATCCTGGGCCACACGTTCACAACAGGGAAAGATCAGCCAAGGACCACACACAATTAGTGTGACACAGTGGCTTTCAATTGGAACAACTCTGCCCCCCCAGGGAGCTTTTGGCAATGTCCGGAGACATTTTTGGTTGTCTACTGGCATCTAGTGGGTAGAAAACAGGAATCACCGGACATCCTGCAATGCACAAGATAGCTTCCGACAGCGAGGAACTATCTGGTCTCCACTGTCAAGAGTGTAAGGCTGAGAAACACTGGTGTAATAGGATATCAAAGAGGACTCTCCTGAGCTTTGATTTGGAGCATATTTCAAAGGGTTTGGTTGACCTCTTTGGCTCAACTTCTGTAGCTGAGGCCCCAAGTGATAGTGGAGAACAGATTTTTATACTCCTATTAACAAATAGTACTCAGAATCCCACCAGTAAAATTAAAAGAAAAGAAAAATAATCTACAAGTGAGTTTAGTGAACTCTAGCCATCTATGAAATATGTATGAATAGACACTAGAGGGTAAATGAAGAGGTTGACTTGTATGTGTGTATATTCTATATAAAAATCATTATCATATAAACAAGTGTATCTAGACCAAAAAAGAAGGCAAAATATAGAGGTGCATCTAGTATTTATAAAAATGTTATTTTCCTGTGTTTTGTTGTATATGGGATTTGTCAGACTTTTCAAGTTTATAACTTATGATTTCTCATTCTAAATAGATATTTACAGTCACACCTATTTTGTATTAACTCTGTATGATTTTTCTTTTTTAAAAAGATGTATTGATTTTTGTTTGTGGCTGCTCTGGGTTTCATTGCTGCATGGGCCTTCTCTCATCTTGGTGGCAGGGCGTGGGCTTCTCATTGCCCTGGTTTCTATTGTTGCAGAACACGGCCTCTAGGTGCGTGGGCTTCAGCACTTGCAGTTCCGGGGCTCAAGAGCACAGGCTCATAGTTGTGGCACACACGGGCTTAGCTGCCCTTTGGCACGTGGGGTCTTCCTGGATCAGGGATCGAACCCATGTCTCCTGTATTGGCAGGCAGATTCTTTACCACTGAGCCACCAGTGGTAAAGCGCCGTATGATTTTTCATGAAAAGAACCCCCTGTTGTAGAGCCTCAGTTCCCACAGTGATCTTTGCCAACACCACATCTGCCTTTCCCCACTGGCCACAGACTTGCTCATAATTAGACCCGATCCTCTGCTGCCCCAGCCCACTGCACACTAGCAGCTGTCCTCCCCCTCCACTGATGCTTCGCCAAGGATCACCCACAACCTCAATGTGGCACACCCAAGCAAAGGTCAGCTGCCAGTCTCCGTGCTGCTCAGCCTTCGGTGGCATTTTATACCGTTGCCCCCTCTCTCCTCTGGGCTTTCAGACTCCATGCCCTTCTTTTTTCTTTCCACCCTCCCTTTCCATCCGTCTCCAGGCTGCTTCTCCTCCTCCCTCCTACCTCTACCTTCTTATCTTCTCCCTCTGCAGTTCCTGTTCAGATGACCTCGTCCAGTCCCAAGCTGCAGGAATCCACACAGACTCCTGCGGTCCTCAAGGCACCAGCCCACATGAGTCCCCAGAACTCAGACTTGTTTATCCAGCATTCTGCCCGATATTTCTCTCTCTTTGCACATCTAATAGGCATCTCAAGCATCATGTTCCAACTAAATTTGTGATCCTCTCCCACCTTGACCTGCTCTTCCCTCCAGTCCTTCTCATCACAATGAAAGACACTACCACCTACAGTCCCTGGTTGCTCAAGCCCCCAATCCTAGAAGGCACCCTGTCTCTCAGTCTCTAGCTCCAAATCCCTAACTTCTCTGGCCTCTTTTCCCCAAACATATCCAGCATCTCCCCACTTCTTTCTAGCTCCTCTCCCCTTTTACCTAAGTCACTGCTGCTGTGTCCAGACCAGGCTCTCTGCTTCCACTCTTGTCCTGCACACAGCACAGTCAGTGAAGATCAGATCATGGTTTCTACCATATTCAGATAGAAATATCAGGGCATATTCATTCAAATGCCCTGCTCTGCCAGCCACTAGCATCCTGTTCTCTGGCCTGACTTCCTCATCTCTCGTGCTTGCCCACATGCTCCAGGAGCACTGGCCCTTCTCTAACTTGGACACACCAAGCTCATCCTGCCTCAGAGTTAGTGTTGCTGTTTCCAGTGCCTCGAGAGCTCTTCCCCATGATCTTCTCGTGGTTGACTTCTCACTCTGGTCATCTCTTCAGAGAGGACTTTGCTAAGCAGTCATGTGACACTCTACCTCATAAACCTATTTTAATTCTCTTCAATGCACTTATTACTATCTGATACATCCTCATTTATTTGTTTATTGCCTTTCTCCCTGCTGCTGCTGCTGCTAAGTCACTTCAGTCGTGTCCGACTCTGTGCGACCCCATAGATAGCAGCCCACCAGGCTCCCCATCCCTGGGATTCTCCANTTATTACTATCTGATACATCCTCATTTATTTGTTTATTGCCTTTCTCCCTGCTGCTGCTGCTGCTAAGTCACTTCAGTCGTGTCCGACTCTGTGCGACCCCATAGATAGCAGCCCACCAGGCTCCCCATCCCTGGGATTCTCCAAGCAAAAACACTGGAGTGGGTTGCCATTTCCTTCTCCAGCTTTTCTCCCTACGATAATGCAAACTCCATGAGAGCAGAGACTTCATATGTTTTATTTACCCCTGTGCCTGGAATATTAAATAGTGTTAATTGCTCAGTCATGTCTGACACTTTGTGACTCCATGGACTGTAACCTGCCAGGCTCATCTGTCCATGGAATTTCCTAGACAAGAAAACTGGAATGGGTAGCCATTCCCCTTTAGGGGATCTTCCTGATCCAGGGATCAAACCTGGGTCTCCTGCATTGCATCTGAGCCACCAGGGAAGAATATTGAATAAACACTTATAAAAATGAATGAATGAATGAATCTGTTTTACAGATGGGAAAACCAAAGCACAGGGTTAAGTCCTGAGGCCAAGGTGCCATGACTCTAAGTCACAGAGCCAGGGTTGGAGCCCAGACAGGCAGTCTTCAGGGTCCATCACCGTAACCACTGTAACGTCCTGCTTTTCTCCACCCACTAGGCGCTGACCTGGTTATCGTTACAGACTGGAAGGGCAGGAGGATGCAGGGTGGCTCTTCTGTCGTGGATCCAAGGGAGACCCTTCCTGGAACACAAGGCGATAAAAACAACCTAGAGGAGTCTCTTAAATACTGGAGTGGGTAGCCATTCCCTTGTCCAGGAGATCTTCCCGAACCAGGGACTGAACACGGGTCTCCTGCATTGCAGGCATAGTCTCTACCTCTTTATGGTCTGAGCCAGAAGGGAATCCCCCTAAAATACTAGAAAGTGGAACAGTGGGGGAACTTCTAGAGCCATTTGCAATCCACTCCTATCCTGCTGGAACCTTCAAGCCTGCAGCTGACTCTGACGAACCTGCTCATCAAGGCTTCCCAGGGATTCCAAGCAGACACGAAAATCACCCTCATCTTCATCAGACTCAAAGCAAGCCAGCTCCACTTCACAGCAGGAGTATCTGAGTCGCCTTCGGGAGCCAGCAGGGCACGCCCAGAGGCTGCCAGTTTGGGATTTATGAGGTCCCCTCCCAGGGTGAGTGTGAGGGAGCCGGGAAGCCAGCCGCCGGTCCTTGAGAAAGCAGTTTCCTTCCCCTTCAAGCATCACACACTCTCGGAGAGTGGTTTCAGGGTTCCTGAGTCTGAGGTAATTTGTTTTTGCTGCATTTGATGAAATATTGTGGCCTATTCTTCCCAGTCCTAAGTCACTTCCTGAAGTTAAATTTGCCTGCGGAGCAGCTTTCTGATAGAGTTAATGGTTAGGGGCACCCCTGGGGAATTCATTTTTGTTAATTTAAGTACTTAACAGTAGCTCCATCCCACCCCACCCTCCACTCTTCTCCCCTCAGCCCCCAGTAACTAGTTGGTTGGGTTTCCCACCCCTCTTTTCTTTTTCTTGATCCCTAGTAAAACAGAATGCATTTCCTGCATTGTAGACATTCCCCCTGTGTTTTCTGTTCAGCGTGTGACTGTACTAGAGAATGAAAGGGTTATATAGATCTTTGGAACTAAGTATTTATAAGCTCACTGCTTGGAGAAATTACTAATCGTTTTAGCAAAGGTTATTCATTTGCAATCTTTCGATTTAAAGACACATGCCTCCCTTTCAGATGTAATTTCTGTGAAATGATAATAATTCAGCAGTTGGTAGAAAGAGCAGTAAACCCATATATCAAGGTCACATTCCAGCCCTCTCCTGTTTCTATTTCTGACACACAAAAAAGGGCAACATATTAATAAAAGAGAAATTCAGAATTTATTTTCATTTGTAGTTGACACAACTAAGAACTACTGTAAAAAAGATTATTTTTTTGACCTTTGTCTTTTTTTTTCTTTTTTTGCTGAAGGGGAACTAAGACCAAACTATTAAACTATCAGCCTTGGCAAACTTGAATTAACCATGATTAGATTTCTTTACATAACGTCTTCTTAGGAATGATTAGGAATGCTTAGGAATGATTGTTAGCAAGCAAAAACATATACAGGTGTATGTACTTTAATACTGGAATATAAAAGTCATTGTTTAAATATGGAGAAAGATAAATCTTAGGGATAGCAGAAAATTTGGGATCAACAGAGCTAAAATTTAAATTAAATGTGTGTGTTCATGTATGTGCCTCCCCTATTTGTTTGAAAGTTGTAGTATCCAGCAGACATTTACTGATAAGGGCTTCCCCAAATCAAGGACTGAGGTCATTACTGGGAAGGTCAAAGGCAATGTTCAGTTGAGTAGAGATCCATGGAATCATGTACAATGTGCAACTATATTCATCTTAATCAAAAGACAACAGAAGATCTCAGCGTTGGAAAGGCCCTTAAAGTCATCTAATCTTACCACCTTGTATTTAAAACATGGCTCTACTGATAACACATTATCTTATAAGGGTGAAGAAGGAAGGAGTGCCTCTTGAACTGACCCAGTCTGTCTGGGGTGTGTGGCAAACTTCTTAATTACTTAATATTATCTATTATCTGCCAGTGAAAAGGTTTGACCACAAATAAAGCAAAATGCCTAGATGGAATCCCTTGTTAATTGCTGAGCAACTGAAATGAGCTGAACAATGCCTAAGATTGAGAAATCTGTTGTCCAGTCACTCAGTCATGTCTGACTCTTTGCGACCACGTGGACTGCAGCACACCAGGCTTCCCTGTCCTTCACTATCTGCCAGGGTTTTCTCAGACTCAGGTCCATTGAGTTGGTGATGCCGTCTAACCATCCCATCCTCTGTCACTCCCTTCTCCTCCTGCCTTCAATCTTTCCCAGCATCAAGGTCTTGTCCAATGAGTTGGCTCTTCACATCAGATGGCCAAAGTATTGGAGCTTCGGCTTTAGCATCAGTCCTTGCAATGAACATTCAGGACTGATTTCATTTAGGACTGACTGTTTTGATGTTCTTACTATCCAAGGGACTCTCAGGAGTCTTCTCCAGCACCAGAGTTTGAAAGCATCAATTCTTCGGCACTCAGCCTTCTTTATAGTCTGACTCTCTCATCTGCTGGAGAAGGAAATGGCAGCCCACTCCAGTATTCTTGCCTGGAAAATCCCATGGACGGAGGAGCCTGGTGGGCTACAGTCCATGGGATCCCAAAGAGTTGGATATGACTGAGCGACTTCACTCACTCACTCACTCACTCTCTCATCTGCGCATGACTACAGGAAAAACCATAGCTTTGACTATACAGACCTTTGTCAGCAAAGTGATGTCTCTGCTTTTTAATATGCTGTCTAGGTTTGTCATAGCTTATCTTCCAAGGAGAAAGCATCTTTTAATTTCGTGGCTGCAGTCATCATCCGCAGTGATTCTGGAGCCCAAGAGAATAAAATCTGTCACTGTTTCCATTTTCTTCCCAACTATTTGCCATGAAGTGATGGGACGGGATGCCAGAGAAATCTGAGTGTTTGCTAAAGTCAGATGCTTCTTGAGTAAGGAGGGGTAGGGGTGAGGAAATGGTGATACCCAAGAAATCTCAATATCCCCTGCCAGGTTTTCGGCAGGTCCTGGGCAGCTGCTTGGGCTTCAGTTAAAAATTCATGTCATCACTGCCATGGTCTAACTAGAAATGACTCAAAATGCTGGCAAAGTCTCCCAGCACATCAGTGGAGCGTACCTCTCCAAGAGGGCAGGAACAAGCTCCGATGGTGGAATCAAGGACAGTGGACAGGAGTTTAAGCTCTTTGTGGCCAGATGACAACCAGACATGGTGATTTTAACTTCACAGAGTTACAACTCAGGGATCCCGCTCATGACCGCCCCCCATCTTAAAAACATCACGGGGCTCACACATGGCAGCAGAGCCTTCAAATTACCCCCTTGTAAGTCTCATGAAGTCTCATGCAAGTGCTATTCAGATACATTTGTGAACTAAGAGGAGCCATTCTTCTGGATTTGAAAGCCAATTGTTTACCACTTATCAGGTTTTTAAAAATTTTCCCTTGATTTACAGAGAGTGACTGATTTGATTGACTTAAACTCAAACAATGACCACTAAGGTCTGAGTTGTATAGGAAGGATTTTGGCAGCTGAGTCCACATACCCAAGGATGAAGTCCAAATCTGTTTTATTTCCAGCCTGGTCACATTTTTTTTTTTTAATTTAAAATTTTTATTTTTTGACTGCCCTGGGTCTTGTTGTGGTGAGCGGGCTTTCTCTAGTAGCAGGGCACATAGTTGTCCGCAGGCATGTGGAATCTTCCCAGACCAGGGATCGAACCTGTGGCCCCTGCTCAGACAGGTGGATTGGTAACCCCTGGACCACACCCTGGTCACATTTTTATCCAGAACGTCCTACTTTTTGAAGGAAAGGGCTGGCTGGCATTTGGTCTGCTGGAACTCTGGGCGGCCAGCTGCGCAGGTTGCACAGCACACCTTAGAGGACGGGTGTGCCTCTTCTCTCTGATTCCTTTTGCTAGAAGGATGCACTTTCCTGATAAATGAAACCTGGGAACATCTCTTCTCTCTAATTTGCATGAGAGAATTAGGCAGAGGGCCTACGAGGCTTACGGGCCCCTTGTTCATCTGGCATCACAGAGCTGCTACACAGCTCCACGTAGATAGCGCAATCACCACCATGTTCAACATGGAAATTACTCCATAATTGAACTCTATTAGACGCTAAGGTTGAGCCTCCCTGAAGGAAGAACTGTGAACATTTGGGAATATTATCTGGGAAATTTAGCTTTAAAAAAAATATTCATTTGAAATATTTGGGTGATTTATTTAAAAAGTGCTTTCCCAGAAGTTTAAAATATTCAAAGAATGACCTAATTTTTCCTTTCTATTGATATGTAGGCACACATCCTATAAGACACACTGTCTATCCTAATTGCTTAGGCATTGAATTTCAGTGCTCTCTGGAGAAAGAAGTCAGATTGAATCAATAAAGAGAAAAGTCAGGTCCCTAGCCTGGCCGCTCTCCTGAGCCACCCGGTGTTGCACCTCCACCCACCAGCTGCTGCTGCTGCTGCTAAGTCACTTCAGTCGTGTCCGACTCTGTGTGACCCCATAGATGACATCCCACCAGGCTCCCCCATCCGTGGGATTCTCCAGGCAAGAATACTGGAGTGGGTTGCCATTTCCTTCTCCAATGCATGAAAGAGAAAAGTGAAAGTGAAGTCGCTCAGTCTGTCCGACTGTTAGCGACCCCATGGACTGCAGCCCCCCAGGCTCCTCCGTCCATTGGATTTTCCAGGCAAGAGTGCTGGGGTGGGGTGCCGTTGCCTTCCAGCTGGACACCTGAATTTGGACGTTTGTAGACACCGCCAGGCTCGGCTAACTCGGTGCTGCAACCTCCCCTCTTCTACTAGATGGCTCCCCCTCCTGATTCCCTGGTTTGGTGCTCACAGCCACCTTCCTTCCTTTTGTCCTGAAGACTCACGAGTCCTCAAGGCGCGTCGGACATTCCCTTGCACTATCTCTCACACTCCACCCTTTCTTTCAATTCCCATTGCCTCCAGACCCCTGCTGCTTCAAGCCTGGGTGATTATAATAGCCTCCTAACTAATCGCCTACTTGTTTCTCCCCCTTCAATTCACCGCTGCCTCAGTAATCTCCCTAAAACACCATTTAATCATGCCAAACCCTTAATTAAAAATCTTCATTATCTCTTCATTACCACCAGGATAAAGTCCAAGCGCCTTAGTTTCCTTCCACTATCTGGCCTCAATCCATGTTTCCAGTTTCTTGCCCACTATTTCCTCACGGTCTTTGTAGATGCCAGTAAAACCAGTCTAGTCACACCATTCATCCACCTGGAATGATTTTTCCAGCCTGTCACTGAGATCTGTGTTCATTTTTTGAGGCTCAGGCCACGTTCTCCTGCCTTTTGTGAGGTTTCTTACCTGGGTAACTAAGTCTTCCTCAAAATTTCTAGAATACTCAGGGTCTCGAGTCACAGCCTACCACAGGCATTATTTAGTTCTACTTTGACTGTATGGATGCTCAGTTGTGTCGAACTCTTTGAGACTCCATGGACTGTAGCTTGCCAGGCTCCTTTGTCCATGGGGTTTTCCAGGCAAGAAAACTGGAGTGGGTTGCCATTTCCTTCTCCAGGGGATCTTCCTGACCCAGGAATCGAACCTGCATCCTCTGCATCTTATATCGGCAGGCAGATTCTTTAAAGCTGAGCCATCTGGGAGGCGCCTACTTTGACAATATGTGTCTTAAGATCAGGAATAGTTCCAGATACATGTTTACATCTCCCTTTCGTTAGAAATGGGCTTCACTTGTGGAGAAGGAAATGGCACCCCACTCCAATACTCTTGCCTGGAAAATTCCATGGACTGAGGAGCCTGGTAGGCTATAGTCCTTGGGGTCGCAAAGAGTCGGACACGACTGAGTGACTTCACTACTATTTTCACTTGTGGCTCAGCTAGTAAAGAATCTGCCTGCAATGCGAGAGACCTGGGTTTGATTCCTGGGTCGGAAGATCCCCTGGAGAAGGGAACGGCTACCCACTCCAGTATTCTGGCCTGGAGAATTCCATGGTCTGTTTAGGAGATATAATGCTGAGGTATTTGAAGGTAAAAGGTCATCTTATCTGTAATTTATTTATAAATGGTTTGGGAGAAAACATAAATACATATTAGGTTGGTGCAAAAGTAATTGTGGTTGGTACAAAAGTAATTGAGATTGAAAAGTAATTGTTGTTGGTGCAAAAGTAATAGTAACTCATGTTGATGAAAAAGTAATTGAGGTTCAAAAGTAATTGCAGTTGGTACAAAAATAATTGAGGTTGGTATAAAAGTCAACCACAATTACTTTTGCACCAACCTAATACTTATGCATACACAAATATATACACACATATATGGTGTTATAGAAAGACAGAATGTACAAACGTGGCAAAGAATAGCCATTAGTAATGTAGGTGAAGAGTATATGAGTTGATTATACTATTCTCACTGCAACTTTTCTATAGGTCTAAAATGCCTTCAAAGTAAAATGTTAAATTTTAAAATAGAAACATCATGTTATAACATGTTAAACTGTCTATACACTGAAAGTTTACTTCAATCTGGTATAAATTTGAGGGCTTATAAAAATCTTACATTTTAGGTGACCTAGACAGGAAGGAAATCTAAAAAAGAGTAAATATACATATAACTGATTCATTTTGCTGTACAACAGAAACTAATACAACATATCAAGCAACTATACTCCAATAAAAATTAAATAAATAGCTGCCCCCCCCAAATAAAACCCTTGCTTCTTTAGAAGGAAGGAAAAGAAAACAGACAATGGTCATATACACTTTTAATTGGTTCAAAGCAATACATCAGGCTTTACTAAGATGCTGCACCTATTCGCAGAGACATGACATTATTTCAAGTGCAGCAGCCTTTGTAAGGGAGTATGCTAGATAACGAGGCACGGGCGTATGGTGGCAGGAGAGGTCTAGTAATGCCAAAGGGATGGCCAGGGGCTTACGACCATTGAGTCTAGTTTTAGAAGTGGGTAAAGTAATCTTAAGCCCCTGTCTCCTAACCCTCAAGAGGCCCAGAGGTAGAAATGCAGCTGGTAACAGCAGTGTTCAAAGTGCCTCCAGCTCCCTTGGAGGAACGATGGGCCATGTTATCAATTAGGTATTACCCACAGGAGCCTGGGAGTCAAACAATTTCTGTCCAAAAGAAATGCATATTGTACATTAAGAAAAAAGTGACAGGAATTGGGAGAGGAAGGTGTGATTATCAGGGGCAGAAGCCAGACACTGTCAAGAAAATGCTTCTCAGGGGAGGTATCTTTGAGCTTATCGCTAGAAGTATACGAAAGGAGCAAAGAAAAGACCCTCACCAGGGAAAACAGCATGAGCCAAGCCTGTATGAAAGAGGGTGGGACGTTCAGGCTTCACCAGGGCACACGGAGGACATCGCTGAAGGGTTTTCAGCCATGATAATATTCTACACCACCACATTTGTACTTCTGAAAGTTAGTTCTGGGGGAGTGTGTGGAAGATTAAGATTAGAGGCTTAATGAAGTACTTTAGGTAGGGGATGCCTGGACAGAGATAAGGGAAAAATTAGAAAGATTTTGGAGCTAGAACTGAGAGAAAGTGATCATTGCCTTCAGGGCCGAGTAAGAGGAACAATTTTCTACCTAAGGAACAGGTAAAAAGTGTCCCAGTAACTTACATGAAATCTGAGAGAAATCATGTTTAGGAACAAAACAGGTTAAATAAATGCTGAACATCCATTTTTAGATAATCTAATTATTAGAAGACTTTTTTTTCCTTTCACAAAGTATGTGGTACATCCCTAATTTTGACATAGTTCTTATTTAGTTCAGCTTCAAAAAATATTTATCAGATCCATCTGTATGTTAGATGCTGTCCTAAAATCTGCTAATTTTTACCTTGTAAAAGACAAACCAAAGTAGGGAAGGGATACACAAGAAAAGGGTACAGAAAAGGTCCAAAGGCTGTCCTACCTGTGAGATACAGGTCGGCATCTGTCCCCTGCAGGATGCTGCTCCCAGAACCAGCGCACAGAGCCACGACTTTGACTGGGGACTCTTCACGATAAAGAAAACGAGAAACCAACACTTTTCAATTCCCCTTCATATTAATATTACAATCTGTACCAAGAACCCGATATGTAATGGAGATCTCTCTCCCAGTCTTATCACCAGTATGTGAATTTTGTGTAAAAAGTTTTAAAAAATAATAAAACATGTCTTCATATAGGCAAACAGACTATTCCCTGGTATTACAGAGCTAACCTAAGGCAAGATTATTATTCCTTTGGACATTCACTGTCGCACAAGCCCACATAAAGCACCTCTGAATAGTTTTACCACTATTAGCACTAGGCTTTAGGCTTTACCACAGTGCTGCTCAATTAATTACCTGGTCTCCAGGTAACAGTGAGAGGTAGGCATGTTTGTCTCTGTTTCCAGGTAAGGAAGCTAAGGAACTAAACAGGCTAGTTAGAGGATGCTATGTAATGGAGTTGACACATATCTTTTTAACTTTTGATTTCACATTGGAGTATAGCTGATACATAGAAAACGAACTTATAGTTACCAGTGGGGAAGTAAGGAGAAGGGATAGTTAGGGGATGACATGGACATACTGCTATATTTAAAATGGATAACCATCCAGGACCCACTTATTTAGCATAGGCAACTCTGCTCAATATTATGTAACAACCTAAATGGGAAAAGAATTTGAAAAAGAATAGATGTATGTATAACTGAATCACTTTGCGTATACCTGAAACTAATACAACATTGTTAATTGACATGTTTTTAATATGGTATTTTCCTAAAAGAGCATCCTCTGGAGAGTGAAATACAGAAACTTTCAAGCCAAAATCCGGCAAGTATTGAATACTTAGATTTCTAGAATGGACACTTCATTAGTTGTATTTCAAAAAAGGGGCAATGGAGCTGGCCAGAAGTCTTATTCCATCTCTGCCACCCACCTTCTTTGGAAACGAGCACTCATGAGTTCTTTGATCCAACTGTGGATTTTGGTTAAGTCAGTTACCTCTGTAAACCTCAATTTTTTTCACCTATACAACAGGAAAAATAATACTTCCGAGACATCTAAGAATAGCTAGCACTTACTGCACTTACTGTGGGCCAGCCACATGAATTATATCAACACTTTCATGTCTGTCAAAGCCATGCAGCAGACATGACTGTTACATGAACCCACAGCATCAGACTCCACACTCGTTAACAACTGCACTCCACTTGTTGCCCTCGCAGTGGAAACACACACACTTAGGATACTCTGAACAGTCCTAGGCTCACTGCAGGGGCCCAATAAATGTTCTGCTCGTTCCTTTTGTTCCCCAAAGTACAGGAGAAAGCCAAGAGAGAAGGCAGTGGCTACAAAACTCAGAAACTGCAGTCAATTACATCACTGGACATCACAGTACCTCACTATAAATTATCACCAGTATTGTAAAACTTAAGATCTGCATTGTAATTGGAGCAATCACGATTTCTAGCTTTCTTCCTGGAATGTGGTAGGACTGCACTTGATGCTCTTCCTGGGTTGACTGACTCTGAACAATTTGTTGAACAGAATATGTATCATTTCTAGACTACAATGTTTACCTGAAGTTTAAGACTCTCCCTCTTCAAGACCTGTCTACAATGAGTAGAGTCCCCTGCTGATCTGAGATGGACCTGGAGTGTGAATGAGATATAAATCTTGTTTAGGCCAATGGGCTGTATACCACAGCAAAACCTTGTCCACTCTGACCGATAAAGTAAACCAGTCATCTTCTGTGAGCTGCTAACACATTTCTATCATATTGATACAGCCAGTTTCAATTTTTGCCCAATATTATCAGTAGGTATGCTGGACATACATAGAAGACATACTTACCTAAGGTCTTTCCTATTCCAAGAGCAAGGCGAACATGAGATAGTTTTAGGTGACTTTTGATTCGTTCAATCATGGTTTCCAAGGAGACAGACTCATCCAGTGTACATAACCGTCCCATCCCAGTATAGAGAAGTAGAGGCTGTAGAGAAACAGAAATTAGGAAAACTGGACATCATCAGTCCTAGAAAACAATTCCATAGAGCAAAGAGCAAACACTGACATCAGTAAAACAAGGGTACTATGAGCTTGCCGTAAAACTAGCTCCAGGGCTTTCCTGGTGGTTCAGTGGTAAACAATCTGCCTGCCAATGCAGGAGACACAGATTCTATCCCTGATCTGGAAAGGTCCCACGTGCTGCAGGGCAGCTAAGTCCAGGCACCACAACTATTAAGCCTGTGCTCTGGAACCCGGGGGTCGAAACTACTGAAGCCCTCGGGCCCTAGAGCCCATGCTCTGCGAGAGGAGAAGCCGCCACCATGAGATCCCCACGCATAGCAACCAGAGTAGCCCCCACGCAGCAATGAAGACGCAGCACAGCCAAAAATAAATAGATAGATAAAAAAAATTTTTTAAGTAGCTCCAAGCTAAAATTTAGGAATACAAACCTGACAAAAACATTCTGACTTCTAGGAACTCAGTCTCCTGAGAAGGTAGTTTTCTCTTCTTTTTCTATTTTTTTTTTGGCTGAGTGGCATGTGGGATCTTAGTTCCCTGTCCAGGGATCGAACCTCTGCCCCCTGCATTGGAAGCATGGAGTCTTAACCAGTGGACCACCAGGGAAGTCCAAGGTAGGTACTGTTTTTTTATGGGATCACAAAAGAGTGACAAAATAGATGAGTTGAGATGGTGCGGAAGGCAGATACTTGAAGTAAGGGGAGTAAAATAAGCTTCTACAAGGACTTGGGTCTTGAAGACAAACCAGAAAGGAGTTAAGAAAGGAGAGATGTCAAGTGCAGGGTGGCGGGTTAGAGATGCAGTGAGATGTGGTGAGGCATTCTATTTGTTTCCTTTGTTCCTTTTTATTTAATTATTGAGGGATTCTAAACAGAGAGAACATGTACAAAGGTGCCAAGGTGCGAGAGAGCCCACAGGGCAGACCTAATAGCAGCCAGTATAGCCAGTATGCAGGGCAAGGGATGGGGAGGGAACAGAAGCTGGAGACAGGGGTCCCTGCTGGTCATGAAAGGCTACACACTCCAAGCCAGAAAGCCTGGGCTATCTCCTGGAGATATCTCCTGGAGGAGTGGACTATCTCCTGGAGGTGCCTGCTCAGGAGTTTACTGTGTCTTATATCCCAAGGGAGGGAACATGAGAGTTTCAACTACTGTGGTGGCAAAGCAAACAGAGAGGAGAAACATCTTGTACATTTAGGGACAGAATCAGCAGGGCTTGGATGTACGGGAGCAAGGGAGAGTTGTGCAAACATGCAAATAAAAGAGCTCTTAGGGTCAGCGATAAAACAGAAAAAAACTTGTATTTAAAAGTATGGTATGTGGAAAAGGTCAGTTTTTGTATATATTGGATTTTAAATACTTGTGACATCTGTAAGTGGAAAATGTTCAGAAAGTGGCTGGAAATACAGTTTTTTAAAAAATTTTTATATCTTACCTTAAGAAAGCATCCTGAGACAAGAAGTAAAGACATAAGGATCATCACATGGCAAGTTAAAGGAATGAATAAAATGGTCCAGGCAGTTCAGTTCAGTTCAGTTCAGTTCAGTCNATTATAAAAGGAATTCACTTGGTGTGGACGATATGCTCAGTTAAATTCAACCAAGCCCAGAGAGATATAATAAGGGAAGAGAAGTGCTGGGGAAATCATTTTCAAGGAAAGACTGACTCCTCTCCATCTATGAGAACTAAAGAATACACTGGAGGAGACCCTCGTGCATAGCTGGAGAATGGAAGAGGTTGAATTGGAAGCAGACACAATCGTGTTCAGAACCGTACATCTCTGCCCTTCTTTGCTACACTCGCCCGAGGAAGGCACAGTCCACCAGGCATGGAGAAGCATTAGGTAGTTCTTTGGATTTTCTATTGCATTTTAGCTCGGATCACAATATTCATAGCTTGTCCTGAAGAGGCTTTGTTGTTGTTCAGTAGCTAAGTCATGTCTGAGTCTTTGCAACCCCATGGATTGTGACATGCCAAGGCTTCCCTGCCCTTCACCATCTCCCAGGGTTTGCTCAAACTCATGTCCACTGAGTCAGTGATGCCATCCAAGCATCTCATCCTCTGTCTTCCCCTTCTCTTTTTGCCTCCAATCTTTCCCAGCATCAGGATCTTTTCCAATGAGTCGGCTCTTCACATCAGGTGACCAAAGTATTGGAGCTTCAGCTTCAGCATCAGTCCTTCCAATGAATATTCTTGAGAACCCCATGAACAGTATGAAGAGGCTTTGCTGCTTTTAAAGAAAACAACCCTATAGTATCTTCCCTGCTCTCTGCAGCCAGGAGTGCATTTCATCCCAAGGGCTTTTCCCTCCAACGCTTCCCCTTGACTCATGGTATCCCCCAGGGATGAAGAACTCTCCTTGACTCCACGGAGTCCCGAGAATGGCACTCAGATATCACCTGCCAGCATCACGGGAGGAAAAATTTTCCTTAGAGTCATTTGAGAAGAGAAGGCCTCTTTCCTGTCTTCTCTCACTTTCCTCCCACTTTGGGGGAAGAACCGTCAAACAAACAAACAAATGAACAAAAACCCCAACAACTTCATAAGGAAAGCAGTACCAGATAGTTGAGGATGCTGGGTCTCCTTTTCCTTTTTCTATCTCCCCAACCCTCTTACTTCTCTTTAAACACATTTCACTGGGGAACAAGAATCTGAGCCACTTGGGCATTAGCATCACTTCTAAAAGCCAGAGGTGCAAATGATCACCTCTCCAGTTGACATGACCTGGGCACTAGCCTGAAGCCTTCCTATGTCATCCGTGTCCCACCGAACAGCTGTCACTTGAAGGACCCCCAAGGATGAGATGATGCCCTCTGACCCACTAGTCTCATGTTCCCCAAAGGGTCTTACCATGCGGGCTTTTGTTTGTTTCTCCTAATAAAACATCAAAAATAGTATTTCGGTCAATGAGACCTGAGGTCATACTATGGGTGCAAGAGACCCAGAAGACATCGTTGTCAAGAGCTTGAAATCATTCTGAGTGAACTGACACTCACGTGACCTATCTCCAGGTTAAGGTGACACATAAACACTTTTACAAATGACAAATGCAATAGAGTATGTGGCTTAAGGAAGTAATCTGTGTTAGGTGTCTTGTGCTGTGCTTAGTTGCTCAGTCATGGCCAACTCTTTGCGACCCCAAGGACTCTAGCTGCCCCGCCCACCCCTCCAGGCTTCTCTGTCCATGGAGATTCTCCAGGCAAGAATACTGGAGTGGGTTGCCATGCCCTCCTCCAAGAGACCTTCCCAATGCAGGGATGGAACCCACGTCTCCTGCATTGCAGGTGGATTCTTAAATGGTGTTTTAAAAGAGGTAAATTTGAGTGAGATTTTGATGCAGATGAAAGAACGTGGAAGAGAGCGGTGTATAAAATGATACCTGGCTGAGTCAGAGTAATTCCTGTAAGAAAGACAGGAGTTTGATTAAGAAAGGATTCTGGATGAAAGTTCACTTTCTCATCAGGCTTGAAACACAGTTTTAATCTAATCTATCTTTGTGTGCATGGCAACCAGCACAGTGCCAGGCACAATAAATGGGCAACAAATGGCTGATAAATTCATGCACAAGAAACTACTTAATTGCAGAATCAAACACATCTAATAAAAAGTTAACTAGTGTAGGACTTCCCTGGTGGTTGAGTGGCTAAAACTCTCTGCTACCACTGTTGGGGGCCCGGGTTCCATCCCTGGTCAGGGAGCCTGATCCCACATGCCACAACTAAGAGCTTGCATGTCCCAACTAAAGATCCCACACACTGGAACTAAGACCCAGGGTAGCCAAATAAATAAATATTTTTTAAAAGTTAATGAGTGTATTCCTAGCTTTCTTCTATCTTAGCATAAGTTTCTTTTTTTCCTCCTCCTATTGCTTGCTGCTCTTCTTTTTGAGTTTGTAACAGGGTTGAGTGGCAAATGAAATGCCCAGATTACTATTACTATTATACACACATCTGTAATGCTCTACTGGACTCATGGAGGGTGTGAAATCAGAATGCCTCATGCACTTTGATCCCTCCATAGCAGAGAGGCTATACCAATGCTTGAGAGAGATAATATCAGTAAAGTGTGTTTAAAAGCTTTTGGTTATTGGATGGACTTTAAGATCCTGAGAGACCTACCAGTCACCTTCCAGATCATTTTTGTTCTATAGGGAATTTCTTTATTAAAAAAATTCAACTCACCCAGGGTTTTTTCCCAGATCAAAGTAACAGTTATCATGATCCTGTCTCATCTGTGTACAAACTTCATTATACTGAAGTGGCTTGCCATTCCCTTCTCCAGTGGACCACATTCTGTCAGACCTCTCCACCATGACATGGTCCAGGCAGAGGGTATAAAATAAGAGACTGAATCTGTAACTGAGTCTGTCATCAGGAAGAAGTACCATCATGGTCTGAATGTTCCTGGCCCCGTCAAATTCATAGGATGAAATCCTAACCTATAGATTAGGAGGTGTAGCCTTTAGGAGGTACTTTCAGATCATGAGGTTGGAACCCAGACAACTGGGATTAGTGCTTTAGAAAAGAGGCTCCAGAGAGATCCCATGTCCCCTTCACTGTGTGAAGACACAGAGAGAAGGCACCATCTTTGAAGCATGTAGTGAGCTCCCATCAGGCAACACTCAGAGTCTGCCAGGGCCACCATTTTGGACTTCGCTTCCTCCTTAACTGTGAGACATAAATTACTGTTGTTTATAAGCTATCCAGTCTATAGTATTCTGTTACAGAAGTCCAAACATGTTATGGCAGCCTGAATGGACTAAGATATCTACATTTTTGTATTCCTGAAACGTCTCCCTTTTTCAATAAACGTTCCAGGGCCCAACATGCTTTCATCACCACTTTGTGCTTCTACTCTAGGCAATAGTTAATAACCTGTTGAACTAACACTTTACATATGAATTTGTCAAACAAAACTGCACTGTAACATAAGATATCTTTTATTACCTTCTCTAGTGACAGAATTTCAGTTTTCTGATAAAACTGCCTATTCTGGGAAAGAAAAGCCACCACCTGCATCAAAGCTTGCTGAGTACAATTCAGACTGAGCCGTGTTTGTTCTTCATCATCAGTCCTGGAAAAAAAGTCACTTGGTTTAGGACAAATATAAACAAATAAATATAAATTTAAAAATATATATATATACTTATGTATTTAAAATAATCCATAGTTTACAACCTCCTGTAATAGATTAGATTTATATGGAATTTAGGATTTAATTCCAAACCATTTTCTAGAATAGTGTTTCTCAAACTTTAGCATGCATCAGAATCATCTCATGGCCTTATTAAAACAGACTGTTGGGCCATACCCTCAGAGTTTCTGATTTAGTAGGTCTGAGTGGGGGCTGAGAATTTATCTAACAAGTTCCAGGTGACACTGATGTGCTGGCCCAGGGACCTCACTTTGAAACCCCTGTTGTAGAACTGTTCTTAGTCCTGGTCGTGCATCAGAAATCTCCTGCTGGCTTCTTAAAACAACAGCTGCTGGACTCTTCTATGGACTCAGTGAAACAGAACATCTATGAATGGGGCTGGGGCAAACAAGTTTTTTAAAGCCCTAGAAAAGTTAATTTTCAAACATCATTGAATACAAGAATTTCCCAGACAGATTCTCAGG
Organism: Oreotragus oreotragus; assembly: GCA_006410675.1. Classification (NCBI taxonomy): domain Eukaryota; kingdom Metazoa; phylum Chordata; class Mammalia; order Artiodactyla; family Bovidae; genus Oreotragus; species Oreotragus oreotragus. The sequence goes on from SJYX01007517.1 coordinate 227,901, forward strand.
CAAATCCCATTCTAATTACACAGATCTAGGTTGCCTGGAGAATCCCAGGGATGGTGAAGCCTGGTGGGCTGCCACCTGTGGGGTCACACAGAGTCAGACACGACTGAAGCAACTTAGCAGCAGCAGCAACAGCAGCAGGATAAAGCAAAAAATCTGCATTTTTCTTTATTTTTAACTGAAGGGTAATTCTGCTATAATCTTGTATTGGTTTCTGCCACACAACAATGTGATGCATTTTTCAAAAGCACCCATTATGCTTATGATTCAGAGGGTCCCTGAATCACCCTTTAAAAAAGCNAGCAAAAAATCTGCATTTTTCTTTATTTTTAACTGAAGGGTAATTCTGCTATAATCTTGTATTGGTTTCTGCCACACAACAATGTGATGCATTTTTCAAAAGCACCCATTATGCTTATGATTCAGAGGGTCCCTGAATCACCCTTTAAAAAAGCAATACCCTTAGGAATTCCTTGGTGATCCAGTAGTTAGGACTAGGTGCTTTTATTGCCAGGGCCTGCGTTCACTCCTTGATCAGTGAACTAAGATCCTAAAAGCCACGCGGCACAGCCAAAAAATATTTTAAAAAGGAATATCTGAGAGCCTCTCCGAAAAAACTAGCATCAAGAAAGTTTTGTATTTAATCATAAACTCTAAATATAATCACAGAATTTGAGAACTAAAAGATACCTTACAAGATAATTTTAACACTGGAACCATCTGTAGAGATTTGAAAAGAAAAAGCAAAAACAATACTTGGTCCCCAGTCTAATTGTTAAGTCCCAGATACTCCTGTAATACGGAGAAACTGGAACCAAACTAAATGTATATCAGTTCTTTAAAAGGTCCACCAGTTAGGAAGTGAAATGCTTCAAGAAATTACAGTACATTCATAATAAGAAATCTACATGGAAAGATTACTATGACAAGTAAAAAGGCAAATACAGCATACCATTTAATTTAAAAACAAATGACTAAAACAAAACTGTACATTCCTTCATGTCCCTATACGTGTTTGGAAAGATACCCACTTCTCTGAAAACAAAAGAAAAGACAGCTCGAGTTGAAGATCTTGGGACTGAGTAGAAGGGACAAGGAGGACTTTGGTATTGTTTGAAGTTTCCATGCTCTATTTGTATAATTTTATTTTATTTTTTTTTTTTAAATATTTATTTTTATTTATTTGGCTGCATAGAGTCTTAGTTGTGGCACATGGGAACTAGTTCCCTGACCAGGGATCGAACCCAGCCCCCCTGTATCCGGAGCACAGAGTCTTAGCCACTGGACCACCAGGGAATTCCCTATTTGTATAATTTTAATTTCAGTATTTACACAGTGTTTCAGAATGGTAAAAGATATCTATGACTGAACTCTATGCAAAATCTTATAAATAATTTTTCTTAAGGATCTTGAAATCCCCCAATACTATTATAGGACATTTACTATGGCTTTAGTATAATGTATTTACACATAAAAACCACTCATCAAAGAGTCATTTTTGGTGTAGCCTATATGGATTTCCATTTTAGCTTTGCACAGCGGCAGTTGAGATTTACCCAACGCATGAGTATTGCTAACAGATTTCCATTTTATTACAAGGTCACTATATTTATCTTTGATTTTTTATATAATTATTAAGTCCTAGCTTTGTATAATGTGTCTTTTACAATGCCTTAGTAGGCAACCCATTCCAGTGTTATTGCCTGGAGAATCCCAGGGACGGCAGAGCCTGGTGGGCTGCCATCTATGGGGTCACAGAGTCGGACACAACTGCAGTGACTTAGCAGCAGCAGGGTAAATTAGTCCCAACATTTTTTGGTATCTCAGACCTAATTAAATAAATGATTGGCATATCTGAGAGGCATTTTAACGTATTTTTTCCTTTCAAGTGTTTGGGAATCATCATTTGCTGGGAACTGATAAAAGTAAACCTATACTATCAGTAGTCACTAGGGTTTATCTACATACCCTAAAGTAAAAATACCTTTCAACACTGTCAGGAGGATTAGAAACACTGTAAGATGTGTGGTATAGTCCTTCCTGCATGGAAAATAGTCAATAAGCATTATCATTTTTATTGTATTGAAAAGATCCCACGGTTTTCCTCCTCAAGGACCCATATGCAAATGAGAAGAATGCTGTTTTGTAAACCTACCGGAGGAAAATGATGCCACCTGAGGAAAATGATTTGTTGTAAACTTAAATAGCAGGGTTATAGAATTTGTAAGAAAGATTCTTAATATATACACAAAAAGAGGAAAATATATTGTACCTAGCAGAAAAAGAAGTAAGAGATACACCTGCAATTTCTTTCAGTGCAGAAATGACTTTGTCCAGGTCTTGGGTATGGGTAACACTGAATTCTACTCTGTGAGTTCCCTCTGTGGGGTAGTCAGGAGCTTTGGAAGGATGGATGGGCCTGGAGGTGCAAATACCTAGAAAAAAAATTGTCAGGAGTTAAAAGAGATTTTGTGGGGTTTTTTTTTTTTTTAATTAAAAACTACTACTGTAAGAAATGAGTATTCTTTAAAGGATTCATTTTTAGATGCTTCTATAATAAACACACACAACATGGTCCTTACATATACACCCAATAGTCCCCATAACCTAAGGATTTCATATTGTCATACAGAATCATATTTCTTTTCAGAACTATTTTCCAGAAGACTCTTAAATATCACAGAAAGTTGGACAAGATTGACTCATGAATTTCTGATGACATATAGAATTGAGACTGCTTACTAAATTTACTTGTGTAAACTATGATTCAGGTCACAAAGCTCAAAATCCACTTGACCACACTAATCCAGATTATATCATCACAGAAGCTTCAGCCCAGCACAAGGAAACTAAAAAGGCTTACTAAAAATAAAGCAAAAAACACACACACTGAATTCCCTCATTGTGCTGGGCATAAGCACTAATCCAGTGAAACTATCTGCCTGATATATGAAGTATATTCTGGAGAGGCCTGAGCTTTCAATTCAATTCAACAGGCTTTGCTGGAATGCCTGAGTGCTAGGCACTATGCCACTTAAGTAAGGAATCACAAAGCTCAGCCAAAAATGAAGATTTCCAACGTGGTCTTTATTCAATAAGAAGAAAATTTCATTTTCAAATATAATTTAATTGTCAGGTTTCAGCAAGGTTATTTTAAAATATATAAAAACAGAATAATGGTTCCCATCCCTAAAGAGGTCAAAACACTATTGAAAAGACACTCTATAAAATTTCAAAGCACTGACAGGGAAAAAACTAGATAGGAAAAGAACAAGAGGCTTCTCACCAAGCCCTTTAGCCAGCCAGCTGTTGACTCCCTGAGGAGCAGCATCATAGGCGGTGTGAGGAGAGTAGATCCCAACTCTGTTCTCCAGTGCCCGGATTACCAGGCGCTCCTTCCATGTCTTCCAGGTGATGCGCTTCATGGGTCGGAAAATAGGCGGATGGTAGGAGAGGATGAGATCTGCCTTCTTCTGCAGTGCCTCCTCCATCACTTCCTCTGTCAAGTCATTGGTCAGGAAGAGCGTGTTTACAGCGTGTGGTGGGCTCGGTTCCACCAGTAATCCAACATTGTCCCAGCTCTCAGCAAATGAGAGGGATGCAAAGTCGTTCAAGGAGGAAAGGAGAGCCTTCAGATCCATGAAGGAACGGGAAAAACTGTAGATCAGGGAATGGACCAGGTGGGCTGTCGTGGTGACCAGGCGTACACGAGATGACAACATGCAGAAGTCAGGCAAAACTGAGTATCTGAAGTTAAACACAGACTATGGAGGACACGTACACTTTACAGACTCAAACCTTTTTAGACAGCAAAGTATATGAGCAAAAGAGCTGTAGTGTTACACTAAAAAAGACCCAAACGTGATGGCATGCGTACTCAGTTGCTTCAAACCCAGGTCTCCCGCATTGCAGGCAGATTCTTTACCAGCTGAGCCACAGCAGAAGCCCAAGAATACTGGAGTGGGCAGCCTATTCCTTCTCCAGGGGATCTTCCTGACCTAGGAATCGAACCAGGGTCTCCTGCATTGCAGGCAGATTCTTTACCAACTGAGCTATCAGGGAAGCCCACTCAGTTGCTTCAGTTGTGTCCAGCTCTTTGAAACCCACTGGACTACAGCTGGCTAGGCTCCTCAGTCCATGGGATTCTCCAGTCAGAAGCCCAAGAATACTGGAGTGGGCAGCCTATCCCTTCTCCAGGGGATCTTCCTGACCTAGGAATCGAACCAGGGTCTCCTGCATTGCAGGCAGATTCTTTACCAACTGAGCTATCAGGGAAGCCCACTCAGTTGCTTCAGTTGTGTCCAGCTCTTTGAAACCCACTGGACTACAGCTGGCTAGGCTCCTCAGTCCATGGGATTCTCCAGTAAGAATATTGGAATGAGTTGCCATGCCCTCCTCCAGGGCTTCTTTCTGACCCAGGGATCAAACCCACGTCTCCCGCAATGCAGGCAAATTCTTTACTGCTGAGCCACCAGGGAAGCCATACCTAAGTTCAAATATTGGCTCTATCATTTACCGGCACAAGGTATCACAGGTAAGTCACTTAAGCGCTCCGAGCTTGTTCTCTCATCTACAAAACAGAGATACTATAACTTACTTCATAGGTCATCTGGAGGAATACATGGATTAATGTGTTTGAGTCACCCTGCACAAACCCTGGAGTGTGTGCGTGTGTGGGCATGCGCACGTACGTGTGTGTATGTGTTGGTCAGTCGTGTCTGACTTTTGGCAACCCTATGGGCTGTAGCCCACCACACTCTTTCCATGGAATTCTCCAGGCAAGAATACTGAGGTGGGTAGCCATTCCCTTCTCCAGAGCACAAGCCTGGTACGTAACACACAATTACATTCATCCCCTCCTCCCTGTCCCCCACACCCCCTCTGTTCTTACTTAGTCCTCTCCATTTCTCTAGATATTACACTTCCTTCCGAGACCACTTCGACTTTCTAAATAAAGCTTTTCTTGACAAACTTTCTCTTTCAGTGTCTCCCCTTTTGCTCCAGGCATTCTCTTAATTAATGTTATATTCCTGTTTGTCTCCCCTAAAGCTACCAGAGAACAGGAACTATCTTTTCTGTATCTCAGTATCTCCAATATGGGCCAGCACTAAATGCTTACTATACAGACCCTTCCCTTATCAGAGCAGAATTTGGAGTTAGGGTGGTATATACTGACATTAAAAAGTGCTTTATCAGAGAGTCCCCTGGTAGCCTGGTGGTTAGGATTCCGGCTTTCACTGCTGTGGCTCAGGTTCGATCCCTGGCTGGAGAACTGAAATCTCTCAGGCTGTGGGACATGGCCAAAAAAAAAGGTGCTTTATCAAGAAAAAGTAGTGATACCATATATAAAAAATTAAGTGGTTTATCAGTAGCCAGAACCATGAGATGCAGAGGTGGGTCACTGTGAATGGACAAGGTCAAGGCAGGAAAGGGGCAGATGCTGCCCCTGAACAAACACCTTGGTGCCATACAAAGGCCAGAATCAAGAGGTGGGCAAGGTGAAGATGTAGGGTACTCTGTCCTGGGAGGCCTGGCGTGCTGCGATTCATGGGGTCCAAAGAGTCGGACATGACTGAGCGACTGAACTGAACTACCCAAGTTAGCATTCAGGCTTCTTTTATACTAAAAAGGGGCGGGGAGGTGGGAGGGTGGCAGGAGAGATCCCACAAGGGGTGTGTTCTTGCAGGTGTCCATGTAGTTCTGGTAACAACTGTTTTGTCTCTAAATGAATGAAAAGTGTTATACCTTTAAAGATCAAGGATGGCCAGGCAGAACCTTGAGAAAAGGCTCTTTTGTACACTCCAGGCTGTAGGCAACATTCTTTTACTGACTGACCAGACAAAGGTGCAGAGCCAGCATGACTAAGCACAGGCAGCAGAGAACAAAGGTTAGAGCTAAAGAAATAGATCCAATATGGAGTCAGGTTTTTCTTCTCTGTTACATAATTGCATTATAATTCCATTGTTGTAAACACCTACAGACAATCTTTTCTTGTAGTATAGCGGGGGACTTCGGGTTGCTTAATGAATTATCCAAACAGAAAAGATAGGCAGTTAGAAAAATAAAAGAGAATCTGCTTTTATTTCAAAGTAAAATCAACACCATGCGCCTCCCTGAGCTCTCAGTTCAATTCTGTTCAGTTTAGTTCAGTTGCTCAGTCATGTCTGACTCTTTGCCACCCCATGAATCGCAACATGCCAGGCCTCCCTGTCCATCACCAACTCCCAGAGTTCACTCAGACTCAGGTCCATCGAGTCAGTGGTGCCATCCAGCCATCTCATCCTCTGTTGTCCCTTTCTCCTCCTGCCCCCAATCCCTCCCAGCATCAGAGTCTTTTCCAATGAGTCAACTCTTCGCATGAGGTGGCCAAAGTACTAGAGTTTCAGCTTTAGCATCATTCCTTCCAAAGAACACCCAGGACTGATCTCCTTTAGAATGGACTGGTTGGATCTCCTTGCAGTCCAAAGGAATCTCAAGAGTCTTCTCCAACACCACAGTTGAAAAGCATAAATTCTTCGGCGCTTGATTTTTTAAAGTCAGCATCTATTCATTTTGCAAGCAGCTGTGTAATTTCAGCAAAAACAGTAACACTTTTCACATTAAATTTATTTGCTAATTTGCAAAGAAAAATGTGTCCTCGTCATGAGGTTAAAGAGTTTTCTCTGTGTGAAAGCACTTGTCTGCTGAACATGGATGACATACATAGAAACTTCATCTCAATCACAAAGACACACACACTCCACACTCCCCTCCTCTGAGTTGCTTACATCTTATGTGGAGACACATCTCAACTATTGATTTTTTAGAAAACACTTATGTCAATGGTCCTCAACTTCCTTGAACAAGCACTACCAAGTACTTCACCTAATTTGGTCCTTGGACTTACTAACTAAAAAAAGTAAAGGGATGTTAAAAGTTACAAAGCAAAGCTCAAAGAACATGTCCTTCAGGTTGCCACAGTGGCTGAAAGAAGACTTCCATTTATCTCCTGCAACTCGGAGAGAAAAGACACGTGGAATCCTGAGCCCAAAGCTGCTTACTGTGGTGACAAATACGGGAACCCAGAAATGTCAGGCTGACCTTGTCAATGCTCCTGTGATACCAGGCCAACATCAGCGTGTTCTGGGTGGCAGACAGGATAACGCCTTCCATCACATCCCTAAAAGTATGATGATTTGCTTTGAGGTCGTTTTATAAACAGTTGAACTGTCTGGTTTTAAAAATGTGAAGAATATCGTGTAGTCCTAAAGACTTTCTGCCTCTATGTGTGATTTAATTTTTTCTGTCTACAGACCACTTTGCTGTTGCTTGCTTGTGGTGATGTCTGATTCTTTTGTGACCCCATGGACCGTAGCCCACCAGGCTCTTCTGTCCATGGGATTCTCCAGGCAAGAATACTAGAGTGGGTAGACATTCCCTTCTCTAGGGGATCTTGCCCACNTCTGTCTACAGACCACTTTGCTGTTGCTTGCTTGTGATGATGTCTGATTCTTTTGTGACCCCATGGACCGTAGCCCACCAGGCTCTTCTGTCCATGGGATTCTCCAGGCAAGAATACTAGAGTGGGTAGACATTCCCTTCTCTAGGGGATCTTGCCCACCTAGGGATCAAACCTGTGTCTCATGCTTGGCAGGTAGATACTTTACCACTGAGTCACCTTGTGATTAAGTAAAAGGCCCTGGAGATTCCACAAATGTTTCCACAAAATTGAAACAAAGCATTACACATAAGCAAACTCAACAGCTTCTGCTAAGCAAGTGGGTGCAATTTTTTTAAGTTCTTTTTGGAATTTTGGACCAGCTTGTTCAAGTGAATTAAAAAACACAGAACCACCATATCAATGTCGATGCATTTTGGATGAATATTTGGAAAAAATGCAATTCTGTCCTATTTAAAGCATAATAATAGAAAATCCTAAAGAAAATCAGTCTTGAATATTCATTGGAAGGACTGATGCTGAAGCTGAAACTCCAATACTTTGGCCACCTGATGTGAAGAGCTGACTCATTCGAAAAGACCCTGATACCGGGAAAGATTGAAGGCAGGAGGAGAAGGGGACGTCAGAGGATGAAATGGTTGGATGGCATCACCAACTCCATGGAGATGAGTTTGAGTAAGCTCTGGGAGTTAGTGATGGACAGGGAGGCCTGGCGTGCTGCAGTCCATGGGATTGCAAAGAGTCGGACGTGACTGAGCAACTGAAATGAACTGAATAGAAAATAGAAATACATGTTTGGGATTCTGCGTATTTTAACTGGATGTTGTGATTCTGCATATTTTAACTGGATGGATCACAGATTGTGGCTTAAACATGATCTAACTTTTTCCTTTTTTAAAATTAATTTTCATTGGTATATAGTTGATTTACAACGTTATGTTAGTTTCTGCTGCACAGCAAAGTGAATCAGTTCATAATCCAATCTTGTTAGTACTTTTCGGTATACCTTATGTGCCATTTACCATATATGTTGTATGCCAAGTATAAGTGCTATNAACATGATCTAACTTTTTCCTTTTTTAAAATTAATTTTCATTGGTATATAGTTGATTTACAACGTTATGTTAGTTTCTGCTGCACAGCAAAGTGAATCAGTTCATAATCCAATCTTGTTAGTACTTTTCGGTATACCTTATGTGCCATTTACCATATATGTTGTATGCCAAGTATAAGTGCTATCTTTTGTATATATGTGTGTTGTATGTATATATATATGTATATATATAACACTATATAAAAATATTCAGCAATTATTTGTGAATAAGTAATTTTTCCTTACTTCTATTTCCTTTAAGAATTACACTGAATAGAGGTTGATAGCTTTTAAAAAAGTAAAGTAAATGTGTTTGGAAATTTTAGATACATGCATTTCTCTCTTTTACTGTATAAGTTTGTGATATTATCAAAAAACTATAAGATGGGTAGAGTCAGTGATGAAGTCATTATCCTGTAAAAATGGGTTAAAATAGATTTTTATTTAAGTGACAGCTGGTTGTGGTATTATTTAAAAAAGGGGGAATATGTAAATGGCAACTGTTGAATGATATCCAATTTACAGTCCTAGTCACATGGCTACAAAGCTAAGAAGAAGTGAAATTGAACCATCCTCCAGTAAATTAAACTCATGCCAATATCCCATCAAAACTGTTGGTCCAACCATTCTCTTCATTTCCTCTGAGTTGATCCAACCCTAACCTGTCAGTTCTGAAACTGTTCTTCAAGCAACAACCGCAATCCAATATTTAGTAACGAGTCATTAAGAAGGAAAAAACCCCACAAAACAGTCAGAACTTGATCTTGGACTCTTAATTAGAAAATATGCATCTTGCTAGAGCTATTGGCAGTATGAGAAAATCTTTGCTGTTTTTTTTGTACACGTGATTTTGAAGCTATTCTCTCTAAAAGCATGAGCCATTTGGTTACTTAGTTCTTGTAGCTGAGGAGAAGCTGACATTTTCCATGAAATAGTATGACTATTTTCTTTTCAAAAATTCTTGTATAAGACACATTTTGCCACTTACTAGATGGGTTTACATGTCCAACTGAACGAGCTATTTGAAGCTCACTCTCCAATGAATGGATAGAAATGGTGATGGTTTCAATTTGACCATTTAAACAACTGAATTGGAGCTAATCACCTTTCTATTCAGAATTATACCTTAGAACAAACAGCAGATCTATTAGCAAAATTATTTGAATGAGATGAAGCTCTGGTTCATGTATAATACTTTGAACAACTACTTTCTAACATGTAATTACACACGACATGATCTGAAGTACTTCAGCACTACTCTCAACATACTCTGTGAAAATTACATTTACTTCCTGAAGAATCTCATTTTTCTCTGTAAACCTGTTTAAACCATTAGCTATTCTATTAAACAAATTAGAAGGAAGGTAAGACAAGGGCATTGTCTCAGTTTAACTTTCCCTTCCCCATTCACTTATTCATTCATCCATTCAGTGATTCAATATTTATTGTCTAATCAGGGCCAGGCACTGGACATTATTACAGCAGACAAGAGGCATAAATCGCTGCCTTCGTGGCAAAGACAGACTTGAATCAAATAAACACAAAAATAAAACTCTAGTTACAGAGCAATGTAGATGAGGTGAGGGTGAATTTGGTGGTCTGGTGGGGAATAATAGAATAACCTACCTTATCTGGTGCCTAGAGGGGGTATCTTTGAGGAAGTGACATTTAAATCACCTCAAGGATGAACCTGAGGCAGCCAGGTGAGAGTGAAGTGGGTTAGGCTTTCAATAAACAAGTAATTTTTTTAGAAGTTTGCAATACTTGGAACAGATTTCCACAAAGAAAGTATTTGTTGTTTCTCTGAAATCTGAATTTGACTGGGTCTCTTATCTGGCAATCCCAGGTGGGCACCTGAGCCCAAAGCCAGTGGGAAGGCCTTGAGATGGGCCAGGCTGTCACCTCCTGGGAGGAGGAGGTCAGGTGGCTGACAAGAGGAAATGGAAGGGCAGTGGATGAGTTGAGATAGGAGAGCCAAGAGCCTCAGGCCCCTGCATGACCTGTAGGTATCATATTTCATGCCTTCTATCTTGCCTAAAGCAAAGGTTTTGCAGTACACTAACCAGAGGCTAAATTTCAATGTAATGTCATTTTTCAATTACTATTTTAAAAAACCCAAGAAAGATTCTCAGGAAATATATGAGCTGTTAATTTCAGAAAGATTTGCTTATTTTTTTGAAAGACAAGCTTTAATAAAGCTTTGGCGGACAAAGCCTGTGTATGTTCAATCTCTGCTTTCCTCTTGGCTCTTTCAGCCTGAATCGGCTGGGCCTGTCATGGCACATGCAGGGGGTCCTGAAAGATGCTCTCCAGGGAAACCTATTGCACTGGCCAGCGAGGTGTCCCATCGAGGCACGTGATTCAACTCTTGCCTGTTAAACGCTGTCAATTTCAGGCCCTTTAGGTAGTCTTCCATAAACCTCTCTGAGTAGCATATGTAATTTGGTCTTCTTAGATCTCTGAGTCAAGTAAACATGCTAGCTTCTGTTTTACAATTTTCTGCCTGGTGTTAGGAATTACATCACTATACAACCTCCACTGCCATCTTTCCCTCACTCCCCTAAAAGCATGTACGAGTGTCAAAAAGTTGATCATGTGTTCCCAATTCATTAATATTTAGCGGGTAGCTTTTCTCCATATATAATTAAATAATATCACAAAGTCTTTGCCCCAACCCTGAAATATTCTAGAAAATAACAGAAAACTCTGCAAAGAACAAAGCCGTCTCTACTCTGCAAAGAACTAAAATTCAGTAATGTCGCTCTAGCCACCACAAAGTGTCCAGGCCTGTCCTATGTGTGCGTGTATGCCTCTTCCGTAATTCACTCAGTATTAGACAAGCTTCCTGTGTGCTACACAAAGTGTTTTCTAGCACTTTAACACAAAAGGTCAAATAGAGCCTTATTAAGTGTACTAAGTAAATCAGGCGTTGAGGGTCTATCAAGTTAAAAACCAAGCACAGTGACAAATCCTAGGGATACTTAATGAATCCTATTTAGAAAAAAAGAGGAAATAATACTGGAAAGTCAAAGAATCCCTGAAGAACAGAGGTTAAATAGTTATAAACTAAGGGTTACAAATCTCATTTCCTGACTCTTTTCCACCCTGGAGTGCAGCATGCTAGACTCCCCTGTCCTTCACTATCTCCCGGAGTTTGCGCACATTCATCCCCACTGAGTCAGTGATGCTATCTGACCATCTCATCTTCTGCCACCCCCTTCTTCTTTTGTCTTCAATATCCCCCAGCATCAGGGTGCTTTCCAATGAGTCAGGTCTTCGAATCAGGTGGCCAAAGTGTTGGAGCTCCAGAATCAGCAGCAGTCCTTCTAATGAATATTCATGGTTTATTTCCTTTAGCATTGATTGGTTTAATCTCCTTGCTATCCACAGGACTCTCATGAGTTTTCTCTAGTGCCACAACTCAAAAGCATCAATTTTTTTGGCGCTCAGCCTTCTTCATGGTCCAACTCTCACATCCATACTTTCACATCACACCAAGGGTGTCTAGGGTGCCTTTCTGCAAATACATTTAAGGCCAGTAACCTCAAGACTGCCTTCAGCAAAAGACAAGACCAAACACATATGAAGTAACCCACAAAAAGAAATCTGCATTTCATGTTTCTTTTGGGAGATATATTAACTTCCTAAAGCTGCAGCAACAGAGTTACAGACTGGGTGACTCGTACAATAGAAATATATTGTCTCACAGTCTGGAGGCTGGAAGCCTGAGATCAAGCTGTCGGCGGCAGGTTTGGTTCCTCAGAGGCTGAGAGGGAGAATCTGCCCCAGGCCTGACCCCCTGACTTCTGGTGGTTTGCCAGACATCGCTGGCTTTCCTTGGCTTGTAGATGCATCATGCCAATCCTCTGTCTTAACTTGGCATCCTTCTTGTGTCCTCACACCCTCTTCCTGCCCAAAGTTCCCCCTTTTATAAGGACACGNCCTGGTGCTGTGAAAGTGGGCGGGACGCAGGAGCCGGGCGGAAGAGGTCCTTTCCGTTTTACGTCTGAGCCCAAGGCAATTCTAGAGGTTGCCCAGAATTAACGCTTTTTGTCCTAGTGTGATTATTGAAAGAGCCCCCTTTCAAGGTCAGAAGTGTTCCTACATTCTCTCCCTAGTTCTTCTTGTTTGGGTTACAGATAGGGAGGGGGGAAGGGAGGACGCGAACAGGCGAGGGGCGTTCTCTCTAATGGATCTCTTGCTCGACTTCCGGCGGCATTTCGAATCTACAGACCCATGGGTGCACCTATGATTGCATCTTTGCTGTTTTCACAACAACTGTGCTAATCGAAGTGGTTAAGTAAGTATAGGGTAACGTCACTTATTGTTTCGTTAGCTTAACTCAAGTGCTTACAGAGCGCTGTGTGTTTTGGTTCTTGGACTGCTTACAGTGATATTTATTCTGTGTGGGGAGGGTGACGACTAGTAAAGGATGTAGTATACTAGTGGTAAGTGCTGTGAGAAAAGGAAATCGTTAAGGCAGGTTTAACCAGACTTTTGAGCAGAGATTTGGAGGTGAGGAAACTAGCCGTACAGATGTCTAAGTGTACATGTTCCACGCGAGCGGAACACCCAGTGCCTGGACCCCAAGGCAGGAATGTACTCGACCCTTGAGAAGTGAGCAGGGAAAGAGGAGTATGAGGGTCTGGAGTCGGTTAATTTCGCCTGATCGCTTCCATAACCGAATTTTTATTTCTTGGGTAGAATGGGTACTCGCTGACACTTTTTCTTTTAAATATGTCATAAAACAGCTTGTGTGAGTTAAAAGAGGGAAATGAATTTAATTCTCTTTTCTTTTGTAAATAGAGGCTTGTTTTTGAACTTCTCTCAATAAACCCTGAGAAAGTAACAGTGCTTCCTGAAACCATCAAGAAAGAAAATGGTAAATTTTATGGAATTCTTATGAATGTCTTTCATAATAAGTAACTTTTTTTAGAAAATCAAGGGAATTAAAACTGCATGGAAATTTCAGTGACAAAACAGAAATAATAAGATGAAGAGCTATACAGTGTAAAATGATTCTAAACAAAACCAGCAAAGGCAAAATTAAATTATGCTTTTCACTTAAACAACACAGAATTTACCTTTATATGGAAAAAGATTGATACGAGAGAGAGAGAGATGGAAAGAGGTTGTTGCAGAAGAGCATAGTCAGGTGTGATCATTTTCATTGGATCCTTTTGCTCTTGATCTAAGGTGGACAACTGGAGTTGAAGATAGAAAGAAAGCAGTGTGCCCCACCAACACACACACACACACACATTCCTGCCCTCTTTCTTCAACTTAGTCATACTCTGACTGCTAGATACTATTGTAAAAAGAAGAGAAGTTAAAAAAGAAGTCTCAGAAGCTTTCTAGCCTCTCTGGAATGGAGTAACAAAATGAGTATTTTGACTACCACTGAATAGATTAAGCAAAAAGGCAAGAAAAAAAGAGTACTCTGGTTACCTCTGCAGATTTAGGATCTGAAAACACAGATTTATTTTATGTCTGTTGTCTTTAGTGGAGAAAGAAATTGTTTTTCAACTCTCGCAAATTATATAAGGGAAATGGTTAAAAAAAAAACAACTATGTAAAAGTCTTTTTCTTACTATTTTTCAATAATGACTTAGTGAATTGCTTATTTAAGTCAGTCATACTAACATAAAAATTGTTTTTATTGATGAAAAATTCAAATAAGATAATTATTTCCATCATAGTATTTGCTCCCAAATTTTTAGCATAGATACCATTTTACCTAAACATTTATCTTTCTCCTCTGGATTTTTTTTTTTTTCTACTGCTGAAATAATTTTGAAGAAATGCAACTTATCTCTCAAGAGCTACTGTATGGATAGATCATCTCTGAAATGGTGTTTCTTTCTGTTTTTATTCAAATATATCTAGTTAGGGAAATGATACAGTGCACAAAATCACCTGAAGAAATTTCATTTTTCTCACATTCTCTCTCCTTTTTAGTCGGTGACATTGCATACAGATGTAGGTGATATTAAAATAGAAGTCTTCTGTGAAAGGACTCCCAAAACATGTGAAGTGAGTACCATAATGTATGCATAAAAGATGAGTTAACTCAATAG